>CAAKHF010016066.1:10432-24317 GCA_901007745.1 Hippocampus kuda
TGTGTGTGTGTGTGTGTGTGTGTGTGTGTGTGTGTGTGTGTGTGTGTGTGTGTGTGTGTGTGTGTGTGTGTGTGTGTGTGTGTTTGAAAATGCGTTCATGTGGGTTCGTCCGTCAACAGCCCAGGTAAGCTCCGCTGATTAAAATCACGGCTAAGCGAAAAACACAGCCGGCTGCCAAGTGCAGTGACCCCGAGCACACATATGGCTGTTTTCGAGGGGGAAACAAATGGGCGTAAAATGGATGACACGAGGGCAGCACAGAGGCTGAAGAGCAACGGAGACGCTCGACTTATTCACCTACCTGCCGACCATCTCCGAGTTGCGGTAGACGGGGATGTTGGGTCGCCCGCTGTTGTTGTAGGGCCCAAAATGGCAATTGGGTGCACCAAACCATTCGTCGAAGCCATTCTTCAGGGGGAGGTACTGCGCTCTGTGGCCCAGATGCCTGTCGTGAAGTAAAGTGCTCTCACACAGCGTGGTGTCAACGTGGCTGACTGAGCACGTGCATTTCCACTGAGTCACATATGCTGCACACATTTGCCACATGACACTGATTCGAAGGCACGGATCGGACTCTATTCACTTGAGTAAAAGGTGCACTTTGAGCTGCTGACACATTATTCTTCACATTGTATGTTACAGGATGTCGACATTTCATCTGGGAAAGTTTATCTTACAGTCTGAGAGGTTTTACGGTTCGTTCATGGATTCAGAAAATGTGGACAGAGAAAGGGAAAACAATCCTGTTGACATACGTTGAAGAAAATTCTCAAGATTTAACCTAAAAAAAATCTGTTCAATCTCTAATGGGGAAAACATGCATGTCGGCTGCATCAGCATGCACACCCTAAAAAGAAGGCTTTGCTTTAGCACCTTTGGCAATACAATACTCAAGAGCATTTGGTCCAATTGGTGATGAGTCATCATGGAACATCATAATATTTTTCCACTCCTCACAACAGCAGTCTAAGTCCAGCAGAATTCGAACGCATATCTTGTGCACAGCACTCTTCAGTCCCCACTCCTCCCAAGCCACCCCCCAACTTTGAATTTATCAATGAGAAATCAAAGGCACTCACCATTTCCCAACTATCTTGCTGACGTATCCCTTCTTTTTCAGCATCTGAGGTAACAGGATCTCATCCTGGGAGATTCCTCCCACAATCTCCTGTGGTGTGTATGCTGTAAAGAGGTCCACTATTTAGTCTGTGCCAACTGGCATTCGCAGACATGAGATGAACACAATGGCTTGAAGTGCTCAGTGAAGATTTTTATTTATTTGCACGTTTGCTTGTTTATGGGTTTTCACCGTTTCTGGCATGACCATTCGTGGTGTAGAAGCCATTTCGGACAGGTAGTCTACCGGTGAGAAGTGCAGCTCTGGCTGTGTGAAATGGGTAAAGTATTTTTGCAACATTTGAAAGGTGAGGGGGGAAATAAGAATGATTAAAAAAAATAAAAGCAAGCCTGCTCACTCACAGGGGGAACATAACGGGTTGGCGGTGTAGAAGTTTGGGAGAAGCATCCCCTGTGCAGCCATGGCATCCAGGTTGGGGGTCTCCTTGGAGGGCTGGCCCAAAACCCCCAGGTCCCCCCAACCCATCTGATCCGCAGAAAGAGACAGATATCACAAGTGGAGAATTTTACAACACACGTGGTTAACGACTGGACGTAAAGACTACAGAAGAAAACTAAATTGAGTACATGTCACGTGATTTGATTAACTGACTCTTTGATAAAAACACAAAGAACATAAGAGCGAAAAATAACAAAAACTCACGTCATCCATAAGCATAATGATAACGTTTGGTGGCGACGCAGCTGCCAGCCTTACTAGCCGGGAAATACATATTAATGCACACAAGAAAGTTAAGCTTCTACCAGACATCACAAACACCGCAATGCCGACCAGCACCAACTTTCAGGAAGTGATCTTTGGTTTCCTTCAGTCAGCTCATATGCGCAGCATTTGCGCATGCACATTCGGCCATTGATTTTACGTCGTCCTTTTCAAGTAGATTCCGGCAATTAATAAAACGTAGTCGTTGTCTTGAAACTATAATTGTTCAATTGCAGCATTTTTATTGTTACAAAAAATATGTACACAGACTGTATACAGACTATGCTGCTATAAATGTGTCACTAAATTGCTGGTAGGTTTTTTTTTTGCCATTATTTCAATATTTATTTTTAAAAAAATTCTTTGTACATAGGATGTGTCTGAAATATTACCTTGAACGTGCGATACGCGCGCTCCGGCTCAATTTTCTTCTAAAGTTCCCCACTTTTCCTACAGTCGGCGAACGCCTCCCTGTCACGTGATCACCCATACTGGAAGAAAACTAAAATGGCGGTGTGTATTGCAGTGATAGCAAAAGAGGTAATGTTCCGTTTTCTTGCTTCAAAACATCAGTATCTGTGTTGTTTGGAGTATTTTATCGATTCATTTTTATGTTTTCTGATGTATGGTGAGCAAAAATCCTGTGTGGCAGTGCAAGGCAGTATGCAGGCAGTGTTTCAAAATGCTGCTGTCAAAACAGATGATTGTTCAGTGGTTGCACTATGACAAGTGTAATGATTGTCTTTGTGTTCCCTTAGAACTATCCGCTGTATATCCGCAGCGTTCCTACTCAAAATGAGCTAAAATTTCACTACACTGTGCACACCTCCTTGGATGTGGTGGAGGAAAAGATTTCTGCTGTGGGGAAGTCCCTAGGGGACCAGAGAGAGCTCTACCTCGGTCTACTATATCCCACAGAAGACTACAAAGTGTATCCTCTTTGCAAAGAAACATGAATGTTTTCAAAATGTGTAAAAATGCAATTATGTACACATGCATAATCTCATGAGGACTGTGTCCCCAATCCTACCATTGCAAAAATGTTCATTTTGATTGCCATCGTCGGGAATGTGTTAATTTGCACAGGAAAAGATGCAGCTCATGTATTGGCTCTTAAGAGTACTCAATAAACATTATGGCAAGAGCAGGATTGTGCACTTGTGTCTGAATCCCTGATTGTTAATCCTTGACTACTTTACTAGATATGGCTATGTCACTAACTCCAAGGTTAAATTTGTTATTGTTGTAGACTCATCCAACACGTCATTGCGGGACAACGAAATAAGAAGTGTAAGTTAAATGATCATTGAATGCATATTTTCCAATGTGCCACGTTCTCTGAAGCCATCTTTCATTTCCAATGACATTTTTCCTGCAGATGTTCAGAAAACTGCACAACTCATTCACTGATGTGATGTGTAACCCTTTCCATACACCAGGAAATCCTATTCAATCAAAGTAAGTTAATGCTGAGGCAGTTAGTAATTTTTTTTCTAAAATGGAAAAATGTCATGATCGACCTTGTTTTCTTTCAGGGCATTTGATGAAATTGTCTCCGGAATGTTGGCGCAAAGTGCTTGATGTCTTCGACAGCCTCCCATGTACATATGTTTGTGTTGACTCGATTGTTTCAATGTATGTGTGAATAAAAAATGTTTGCTGCACATCAAAATGCATCTTAGTACAACTGAAGCATCTGATCATTTTATTTATTCACGGAAAGCAAAAGATGTATAAGTTAAAACAGAGGAGGATTCATCCACAAACAATACATTTGAGTTAGTTTGTTAAAAAAAAAAAGAATGGATGGATGGACACATCTGCATGAATAAGCAAGTGCATTTACACAAGAAGCTTAAAACGATCTATCTGAAGGACTGATGCAGACAAACCAGTGATCCAACAACGCCTTTTAAAACCAGTTCAGACACCCACTTTGTAGACAAGCAGCAGGGAGACGGCTTTCTAGCGCTGTTGGGGGTAGTGCTGTCCGCTGGCCCCGGCTCCCATTTCCTCTGACGGCGGGGTGATGAGGAGAAGACAAGGGTAGCGTTTGGACGTCTGTTCGTGATAATCTGGGTGGCCCCACTGTCTCTTGCCCACCGGGGGGCCTCCATAGTAAGGGTGGGGGTTCTGGTGTTGTGGTCTCGTGGACTGGTAGCGAAACCTGCCTCGAGAGCCATGCTGGCCCCTGGGGGGCTGGAAGCCTCGCCCTCTCCCTCTCGAGTGGCCACCTCTGTGGCCTCCCCGGTCAGTGGTGCTGATGCCGGGCATGTTGGTCCTTTTGGGCAACACCTGAAATGGCAAAAGATCATTTGGTGAGTCTTCAGCGCCATTCGGCCAAAGTTCCTATGTCATATGTACACACGCATACAAGTTCTGCTCCTACTCTCTAAAGTTTAAGTCATCCAATACCTTAAGTTGCTTTGTTTGGCTCACGTCAAACCACATGTAAACGGTCCTGAACACGTCTTAGTGTCAGACGCACCTTTACGTTCCCTCAAGAAATTCCTCAGCACTGTTAAAATGGCATGAATTTCTGAAAAAGTACAATTCCCACACCTCATGTTTCTTTTACAAATGCAGAAAATGCAGGGGTGACCCTTTTGAGAGGCTGCCAGTCGCATACTCGACACTACCGACCAGCACTTTTTGCATAACTTCTGTTTAAGCACCAAGCTTCCTGCTTCACTCAAAATTGGTACTTTAAAAATGGTCCCCTTCGACTCGCATTTTGACATGCGAGCACGGCAACACCAAGCAATACAGTCGCTCTCCATTCGAAGGCTTCAAACAGGCTGTGCAAAAAAATCTTGAAAAATTCAGCATTTGGACATGTGCATTCAAGAATTTATATCCTGAATATCCCAAACGTCTGTGAGTAGTGTGCGTTTAAAAAAAAAAAAAAAAAGGTACAATAAGTAATTTTCAAGTGACATGTCATTTCATCAACTGTGAGGGAAATCCAGGATTGTGCAAGACATGCTGTTCAATCAACCTTTTGCTCCCTTGTGTTCAAATTAATCCTCTGCATAAAAAGAATGCCCCCAAGTTGTTTCCCGAACTATTCTTTAAATGACTTGCCAAAAGCTGTAAAAGAATACCCAATATAGCACTGCAGTGCCACTAGTTCGTGATGATGAAATGTTTTCTTTCCCTCCTAAGAAGTCGTGAAGGTGATTCTCACCTTGAGAATTCTTCCTCGGAACAAAGTCTCATGCAGGGCAACAGCACTCTGCACCGAGTTGCGATCAGAGAACTCGATGTAGGCAAACCTGGAAAACAGCAAGATTTACAAAAAAGTCAACGTTTCTTGCAGACAGATGTTTCGAAACACATTGTTCCTATTAAACTGACCCTTTGGGGTGCCCGGAGAACCTGTCGCAGAGGATGGTGACCCGGTTGACGGGGCCGCAGCCGTTGAAATGGATCTCCAACTCATCTGCAGTTGCTCCGTAGTCCACCTGGGATTTGAACCAGAGTGCATCCAGTTAAAAACCTAACTAGTGGCAGACACTCTGCAGCTGAAACGCGTTGCAGAACCACCGCCACTGTGCGACATGTCCGAATTGTTCGGAGGCGATCGGTGTGTGGCTGGCTTCAACGTAAACCAATAAGAAACGTTTTTCGAAATACATCAACAATCGATATATCATGGAAAACGGTAATCGGGTGGTGTAGTTAGCTTGGGGTCATTCACCAGAGCTTTCTGATTAAATGTATTCAGCGTCTTAAAGCTGTTTTTGGCATTTATGCAAAAGCCATGGATTAAGAAATACAAAAAAGAATAAATATAATCAATAAATATCTTACATTTCCTACATAGATGGACCTGTTGTCTGCATCTATCCTCTCCTCGGGTGTCATGTTGTAGAACGGGCCTGTGGCAAAACAAACACGGTGGACAATTGGCATCAGCAAGAGGAGGTTGGATCAAGACATTGCAAGCAGCAACTATCCGCATTTCAAAAACAACCTGGTTCCTTTTTCGAATCTGTGGAAGATGGGAGGGTAGGAAAATGAAGTGAGCTGGGCTGGGAGGCAGAGAAGCGAGCCTTCCGCTCATCTCATTGGGCAACTATGAGGCACATTAAAGTGACCCAGGTGTTAGCCACGCGGTGGCACGGCTAGCTCACCTGGACGTGAGCCGCAATGGCGCACACCTGGCTAAAATGCAACGTTCGGCTTCCCACAGTCTGTATTTACTACTCGCAAACATCAAACGAGGGCTCGTCTCACCAGGCCGGGGGCTGCTGGTCAGCAGCTGCATCTCCTCACCATCACACCTGTCCTCCTCCTCTTCGACTCCCTCCTCCTTCATTCTTTCAGTCTCTTCTTCCATCTCCAGCTCTTGAACTCGGGCCTTGATGGCTGTCAGCTCCTGTTGTACACAAAATGACATTTACATGACACTGCATTGAAGCGGTACAACACAAGGAGAATGACCGGAACAGGAAGGGCACAAACATCCTGGACAAGAATGCAGATGAAAAGATGGCAGGGTCGGTCGGGTCAACAGTTTGCTTCGAGACCACCTGCCACAACGCAACATTGAGATCCATTAGAAGAAGTGTATTCGGTCTTAAAGATGAGGTTCATGAACTTAACTTTTTTTTCATATCAATGTTGCATCACACAGAGAGCTCTATGCATTTTTGTAGTCATTTAGGTTAAAAAATGTTTTAAAAATATTAGGAATTATTGCTGTGACAGTGCAACCCTTACTCCAACGGTGAAGAAAGAGTTCACATGCAGCAACAAAGGTGGATGCAACCTTTTACAAATTAAGCTGTTTGTTACAGGATTTCACAAAACAGACATGTCTGATCTCCACAAAACATGGATGGGTCCATGTTGTGGATCCAGGGTTCATTTTTATGACACTGCAAACATTTTTGACAGTTCACTTAATTTTTCAGTTGCCCAAAAATCATTTTCTACAAAAACTGGATATTTATTTATCTATGGCAGCAACATATAGTGACAGCCAGAAATGACATAGACCTCCCCATAGGTGCGCACACTTAAAAGCTGTTGTTTCATGAGGAAAACGCTCAATGACCATAAAATCCCAAATATGGAGTCGATTGTTTTGATATTTTAAGAGATTGATGTGGGGGTAGGTAGAGATGTGCATATGAATTTGGGGTGCGGTCGGTTGTAATTATTGGGCGCCTTCTCTCTAGAGAACGTCTATGGGGGAGGAAAAAGTAATGCCAATGCAAAATACTTTGGCGATTGCTTTGATATTTTCAGGAGGTTGGAATCGCCATGAATGGAGATTGAATTGAATACAACTTTATTGTCAAATGTGCTGCGCGTATGAATTTTGGTGGCGACTGGCCGTAGTTTAATATGAATCCACGTCAAGCTTTCTGAAACGCACGTAAGGCGTTTTAGACTGTACCCATTTTATCCTCCAAAATGCTCCATATGGGTTTAGCCTGAAATCGACCAAACATGCAAGAAACGGGCCGACCCATTTCATTAAGCCTTACTTTTAGCAATAATATCCAGTTGTGTTGTGGACAAACTTCATCAAGTCTTACGCCTCCATGCAAACACAAAAGATGATTTTTACAAGCGAACCTATTCGCTGCTGAATTGAAGCTAGGATGCTAAAAGGTAACGTGTCTGTGTGTGCGCCATTGCTCAACAACTGCTGGCGTCTGGTTAACTAACGCAGCGACGCCTTTTTTTTCCCACGCCGATGATGAAAGACACACTCACCGGGTCCTCGGCGAGATGCTCCCCGATGGACTGTCCTTGCAGATACGCGTATTCCAGATGATTGTCGGCCATGCTCATTGCTAAAACATGGCTTCTGCAGCGAGCTCTTACCGCAGCCTGCTAGCACGCCACACACACATACACGCGCAGATGTCAACCCGGAAGCAGATTGACGGCGTGAAGACCCGCGTGACGTCAACTCAGTTCGGATTTAACGAGCGTCAGCTGTGCGCGTGGACGTCACGTGTTGTGTTGATTGACAGCGTCGTCGACGACCACGTAGGACTTAAAATTTCGGGCGAGAAGTCCGGAAGCAGGGCCCCCAAGTTAACCTCAACCCTCCCGCCGGATACAATACATACAATACAATACATGCTGATTTATATAGCGCTTTCACAACAGAGACGTCAGGAATTCAAAATGAACTTGAAAAACACAATGAAAACAGTTGTAAACATGAAAACAAAATGAATCACACATTCACAATTTGTCGTCACATTTTAGTTTCAGGGCTCAAAGTGCAGCCATTGCTAGCTCTTTAAAACCGTTTTCAATTTGTGTGAATAACACTTAGCTGCCAAGATCAATTTCATGTGAACATGGTTTGTGAAAACCACATTAGAGACATGGTATTGTGTTGGTGTATATTTTCAACTATAATTAATTGATAAGGTTTCAGGGCAGACGATCAACTATTACCGTTGAACTCTAACGCTTTGTGAGCGTTGTGAGTGATTAATATGTTTCTAGGAGTGTAAAAAAAAAATGCAGCATCGCCGACTTTCATTTCATATTTTAATTACACAGTTACATTGTTCAACACAGACAATAACCTGAATTAGAATGTTTTACAGCGTCACACATCCAACAGAGCGAACAGTTAAAGAGCGGTATTAGCAACAGGGAAGAAAGCATGCAAGAAATAAATACAAATCAGAATTTAATTCCTCTGGCACAGTTTACTTCATCTAAAAAACGGCAACAGGAACTCCAAGAGAGAGAAATTAAACAAAGAAAGATTTTCAGATTTTCCGTCAACCTTCCGACAGAATTGTTTTTTTTTCCATGTCATAGTGTATTGCACAGTACAGTATAGAATGCTGTCAGACACCCTCGTTTTCATTTTATGTAAAGGTAAAAACGGGGGATCGTCCTGAGCCATGACTTTTTTTGGGTGAGTACACAAGTGCTTTGACCTTTAGCACTTTAACCTTCAGCTGTTCGGCAATGCCTGTGTCACAGGAAGGACTCGTCGTCACTTCTCGAGACGTCATTGGTTACTGTTAACGGTAGAGGATGCTCCAATTGGCAACCTCCTTTTTTTTTTTTTTTTAAACATGCTATTTGCCCAAATGAAATCCACAGTTAGATATAGTGACTGATGTCAAGTGGAGAGCCTTCCAAGGTCATTCGCAATGGCAGAGCCCAATTAGTTTCACAGAGTGCAGAGAAAAGAATATGACAATTGTTTGACACAACGTATCGAACACGCCCTCATGAACATATTGTCACAGTTCGCCTGCTCTTCGGGTCTGCTTGCTTTGTGTGCGAACGAAGCTTCACATCCCTCATCCGCCTCCTACTGATGCTCAAATGAAAAAAAAAACAAAAAAAACCCCACTACCGTTAAGTACAATGGAAGCAAATAGCTTTTGGTTGTATTTTGGTCATTTCTAAGTGGTCTGTTGGGTTTGGTTTGTTTCTTGGAGGGCTTCGATGCAGACAAGGGTGCACACGCGCTGACGGCGTTTGGAAAGGTGTTGCCACTGAAATGCTCTTTTTCATGTCGCTATCGTTTAGAAACACCGCACGTGACACAGATACCGTCGCGACGTATTGTGAATCTCTGCCAGTCGTTTGCCTGGGGTCTTTTATTAAAGCTTGGAGGGTTTCAAGTACAAAGACGTGGAGAAAAAGGAACAAAAAAAGTTGTATAAAACCACACTCTATTCACACCGGAACGCATGCTCACCATTCATTAATTTCATCTCTGCAAGGCTTTGTCACTGCGAGGATATACAAACGGTCGGCTTTCCAAAGGAGATGCTTTCATCGCCGCGGAAACACGATTCCGAATGCCCGTCGAACGTTTAAAATGGTTCGTTCGCTCTCGGCTCCTGCGCTCTGACTGTTTGCATCTCAGACACTTTGGTTGACTGCGGCGACGCTCGAACTTTCCCCCTATCGGGTTCGGCGTTGCTACAATAGGTCAAAGCCGCTTATGGCAATGCAGGAGTACTTTGGTCTGCGCTTTTATTGGTTTCGGATGACAAATGGCAAGCATTGGTTCGTGCCGTGTTCAGTGATATGTTTGGTTGCTGTTTCACCGACGGATCACAAACGAGACGTCCGACGGACACGGTGGCAGTGGCAAGGCCTTTCGATACCCGAGCGGGCGATTGATTCAGCGGCGCGGGTGTGTACTTCCATGTCTGCACTCAGCCCATCTTTTCAAAGTCCAGGTGAAGCTCTCCTGGTGATTAGCTGTATGGTCTCAGGAGGTAGCAAGTGAAGAGTGCTCTGGCGTCGGCCCCCGGGTCAACGCCACATCAAGGAGGCCATTTTGTCGCGCTGACAAAAGAAATGCTACACGTGGATGCAGCGGAAGCTTGCGGCTTAGTTGCAGCGTCAGCACCAGGTCGTCACTGTGGCCCTCCGTTGGGACTTTTAAAGTGTCTTTGAGAACCAAATTTGCCCGAATGGGGGCCACGTGGCCCCCATTCTCCACTCAGCAATAGCCCAAGGCTGCTAATCAACCGAGGGAACGCTCAAAATCAGGGTGGGAAAAGGCCATAGAATCCTCAAGTCTGACATTGTTTTCTTCCCTCAAATGTTTGTCATCTGTCAAACAATTATCAAAAAAAAAAAAAAAAAGAAAATTGAAAACCAAGGTGAGTCCAATTAACCTCTGACATTGGCTCAACTTCATCTGAATGCCGGTACATTGTTCAATCCTACTTTCAAAGCTTTTGACTGCAGCTGGAGGTAACAAACACACCGGAAGAGTGACGAAGAGAAATGGCGACAGAGGAACTATTCGAAATGAGCGGCGACATTTCACAGGATTCAATTGAAACAAGAAATGGAGCTAAATCAGGTGAGAACTAGACGACTTGAGTCCCCTTCCTGTGGGACGGAGCAGACCCGGGTGTCGAGGAAGTGCGTTACACTGAAAATATCCGCCCCCTCCTATTTGATGAGAATCAACACTTCTCACACCTCTTGACAATGTGACAGATTTTTGCCTTCGGTTCGTTCATTAAAGCCGAATTGGTGTGTTTCTGGAAGTCATGCAGTTCACGCACGCTTGATCTGTCAGAACGTACTTTCCCCCTACATCTACTCCACAGAAGAAACGCATTTGAGTTATCTATGAAAAACAAAACAAAAACAATAATAATAATAATAATAAAATAAAAAGGAGTCATTGATACATTGGAGAAACAAATGTACTGTGAGAAAATCATATTCTGGACATTAAACTTTAAAGGTTTCTGTTATTTGGCAAACACATTTTTGGACCTCTTTAAATACTATGTACATTCACATTAAGTTACCGATGTTACTTTAAATATATTTATATGTATCTATATTATATGACACCCTACGGGCAGTTGCTGAGGTTCCATTCAGTAGCTGAATTCTCTTCATATTGCACCTCCGTCCTCTCACTGTCTTACAATGCGAGCGATACAAAATATTCTACAAGAGGGGTTTCGTCTCATCGATGTCGATACAACAAATCAAACAATGAGGACAATGCGGGGGCTTCCTCTCAGAGACAAGCGTCCTTGCCCGGACCCCGCCCGCCGTCCGTTCCCCATGATAAGGAAAAGGAAAGCTAACAAAACAAAACTTTCCGGATGACACACAAAGTCATGTGTACGTGAGCGACAATAGACGATTGAAAACCCAAAATGCAAAGAGGAGCAATATCTACAAGCGGCTTCCATTCCCTTTTCCCGTGCTGTCCTGCTCTGATGTGAATTCCAAAGCGGGCTGGGTGGGGGTCGGCCGACTCGAGTCAAGTCGTCGGGCCAAAGTTTTTTGCGACATGTGGGGTGGAAGGGAGGTAGAAAAAGAGGAGAGTCTGCCCCGCCCTTCTCTTGGCTCTGTTCGTCGTGCTTTGGAAAAAAAAGGTGTGTGAATGTCAAGGGAAATATCACCTCACCGCTGGAGATTCAAAAATAAACATCGCAAACAATGCTCACACGTGTTCTGCTGGATGCTCCGACAGATCGAGAGGTTTTTGGTAGCTACATTGTCGTGTATGGAACTTGATCTCCATTGAAGTCCGCGTAGCTGTTCCGTCCCCCCACCCCCCACCTCTTTTTTTTTTTTTAGCTTCCCATTATCACACAAATCTCATTGGGGTGAGGCCTCGGTCCGTTTCACCGAGTCGTTCACAGCGTTGTCCATATGTTCACGAGTCTGGGCCGTCACTGAAGCATTGCTGAAGTCTCGTCCACGGCGCAGAAGGCAGCGACAGAGTCGAGGCCGACTGGCGCGCCGCAGCCCGGCTCTCGCTCTCTTTCTCTCACGGGCCCGCCTTTTCTGCTGAGGAGGTGATGTTGCTTTGCGTTTGGTTAGGAGTGCTTCTCTTTATCGCTTACGCACTTTGGCAGTGTAATACAAAGGTTTGGATCAGGTTGTTTTTCATCTTTGAATTCATTTGGGTTCACAATGGTTTCGAGAGGTGAGTCCGGCGTAGATTTTTTTTTTTTCTTGGCTCGCTAGCAAGGTAGTTAGCAGTTTAAAACTCATTTCGTTTCATGTCATTACGATGGTGATCAACGTCAGTCTCATCACTTTTTTTTCTCTCTCTCTCTCTCTCATTTAGAATATTTGGACTGTTCTTTGTTTTCCCCTTAAAGCCAGAAAGAAATGTTTCATAAATACAAAGTTGTGTTTCTGAGGAACGGCATCGCAGGTTTTTCCCCTTCGCTCATTGTATTTGAAGAAAAACAAACACAAAAAAAAAAGCTCCATATCCTTCGCTTGTTAGCATTTGGAGACTGGAGAAGATCAGGACTGTCAGTGCCTATAACTGCTCTGGGTGCTCTCGTTGGAGCGAAATTATGATGACGTTGAAGTGCTAATTGATCTCGTCATCCCTCCCCCAGTCTTAACAGAGCCCTTAAGAGCGCCAGTCAAGTCTCCGGGTTCCCACCAAACATGATGATATGTTACCGTCACTCGTCCTTGTGCTTTTCAACAGTTACACGACACTGAATCCCAAAGTCACGATATTTGTAATCATGGTTGCAAAAGACGGACTTCGGTTATCAGAACTTGGAAAAAAAAAAAAAAGGAACAAAGGGCTAAATTGTGGGAGGAGGACAGGGGTCATATGTGAGATGAAGATTCCTCCGTTTGGTTTTGTGTGGAGCGTGGCCACTGTCAGAACAGGAAACAGGATCACAATTCAGCGGGATGTGGCATCGAGTAGTGCGGGTGTGGCTGGAGTGGTGGAGCGAGAGGCGCTACTCGAACTGCTCTCCTTGGGGCTGGCCGACATGCTGCCGCCGCCGCCCGCCGCCGCGAGACCGCTCTGGCCCGCCAGCGACAGCGGACCCGGAGGGGTGCTCTCTGAGTGTGTAGGGGGTGCGCTGGAGGCCGAAGACGGGGAGGAGGTGCCAAGAGGAACACTGCTGCCCCCTGGCAGACCTTGCAGGCCTTGACCACAGACATGGTGGTGCCTCTCCCAGTCTTTGTGTTGGCAGAACGAGCCGCAGTAGCGAGCCGTGTTGCAGCCGCTGCACGTTTCGCTGGCTTTCCTCCCGCAGTTCCAGCAACTCTGGTGAGACAGTGGGAAGACAGACGGTTGATAAAAATAAGTCTCTTTTGGTCTCCAAGACATGACACAGTTATGTGTTGCTCATGTGTGTGTGTGTTTGCAACTTGATTTATGGCTTTCCTGCTAAATCTATTTACATGCTGGATCCATTTGAGGTCCGCTCCGGTTTGAGTCACCAGCAGGTGGTGGTCATCTGCTCAGGAATGGACTCAGTCTGGCACCCTGCTCTTACCATCTGGGTCTGTCTGCCATTATTATACAAACAACTGGGCTGCTTCTGCAGCGATGATGGCACCATGGTGGTGCGAGTAACCCAGAGCCAAGAGCTGTTAGCTGAATGTCAGAGGCTGATAAAACGCTGGTGTGAGCTGCCGGTTAGTGATAATGTAGCGTTTAAGAACACTGGGAGCCGGCCTCGATCCCACTTCAAGTTTATGAGATCAGACCAAAAATAATTCAAGTAAAAAAAAAAAAAAAAAAAAAAAAAAAAAAAAAAAATAAAAAAAAAAAAAAAAAAA
>CAAKHF010016066.1:24337-34931 GCA_901007745.1 Hippocampus kuda
CCCACTTCAAGCTTATGAGATCAGACCAAAAATAATTCAAGTAAAAAAAAAAAAAAAAAAAAAAAAAAAAGAATAAATGAATAAAATAAAGTAAAAAAGTGGTACCTTGGCCTTGCAATTTGAATTTGTACCGCGGCCAAACTCATAACTGAGTTAACTTTATTTATCAAAGCAAGGCTTGAAACTGGCGGTTTCGCATCACAGTCAGCGAAGCAGAATTTGCATTTTCCGCCTCATCAAAACACAAATCAAAACACAAAGTGAGAAGCAACTGCCTAGATCAGGGGTGTCAAACTCATTTCACATTGTGGGCCACATACTGTACGGCCTCGGTAGATGTCAAGTTGGCCGGACCATTAAAATTATAACATACTGTGCTATAAATAACCAAAATAATATGTCTTTCCTTTGTTTTGGTCTAAAGAAGCACAAGAACATTAAGAAAATGTTGAAATTTAATGAGCATATCTTTTACAAAACATTTCATGAAGCACCTTAGATTTCCTTAGACAAATGTGCAATTTACTTTTATCATTCACATATGTGCATTGCAACTGATCCCACTGATTATACAAAGGCACAAAACTTTAACAAGTAATTGGTGTTGAAAAATATAATAATGCACTTTAAGATTAAACGAGATTTATAAAGAAAGGAATTTTTAAACCACATACACATATGCATATAAAAACTAAATTTAATCCCTGCCTACACCTTACAAACTAAGGAGAGTACTCTTAAATGTGTAAAGAAGAACATATTCATGTCCTTGATAGCGTCTGCTGTGTTGGGTCTGTCTTAGTGACAGACTGAGACTGCTGTTGTCTTCTTCTCTGATCAAAACATTGTTGTCTTCTACTCTGATCAAAACAGTGTGTTCCCTAGCGGATACTCCCTGAATTGCACCTTATTAAAAATATTCATTCCGTGTCTTTTATGCATTTTTTCACTTTTAAATGATCCTACGGGCCTGATCGAACCTCCTTGGGGACCGGTCCCGACCCGCGGGACGTATGTTTGACACCACTGGCCTAGATGGACCCAAAAGGCTTTACTGAGCTGGACGCATGGATGTTAACCCTGGAGAACCCAGCAGCAGTAGCTAGCAACAAGTTTGCTCCTGCTGTGGCTAAACAAGTAACATTTTCACGAAGGGATGATGATGACGAATGATGGAAATGCCATGCTCATTGCGAAGCTAACCTAAGACTGACACTGTTGCTGCGTTTAACACGGGAATAATGTGCGAGAGTCCACTTCACAGACGTCTGGCTGGAACCACATTAAAGTGGAGAGCATCCAATTCTGAACCGCAAAACAGCAGGCAATTTAGGAAGTGTCTAGACTTTGGAGGGGGGAAAAAAAATCATCCAGAACTGGAAACAAAATAAGTTCTGTTTACGATGTATATTAGCCAAGAGTAGTGGCCTATCAAGTTAAAATCATCTTAATATTGGTTAAAATATTAATGATCTCACCGGTTATTATTAGTTTGTTTTGACTTTTGAGGTCTGCACAATCAATCAATTTAGCTTTGCTTTGAGGAAAGAAAATACAGTTTGCTGCGATACATAATGTGAATTAAACGAATAAAAACCGGTGATTATAAAAAAAGCAATTATCCATTTATTATTTTGTCATCTTTTTATTCACAAAACCCTTGCCACAGGTCCTTGGGATTAACCCGCAAAAAAACTACTGCCCAAAATTAGAACGTTGCATCTCAAATGATGTCGTTGACTCTTAAAACAAATATTTAGAGCCTTGCAAAGTAATGTTTCCTATTGAAATGAATTGAAATTCAATCAATCGGTTTCAGCCCTACAAAACCAGCACTTTTTGGCTGAGTTTTATTCAGTAAAAATTGCTCTGCATTTTATCAAAACACAATCAGACGGATAGTCTTTAAATCCTAAATGATGAGGTTTTTCTTTTTTTTCGGACAAGCCAGAAAATGACGACTGTGGACCTGAGCTGTGTCCCTTTAAAGGGGGCGTGGCTTTGTGGGTGACAGAAGGAACACGGCCGGATTGTCTTGTGCCTCGACGTCAGTTATTCGTTTCAGCCGAAAGTTTGTTTTTGTAGATTTGACTGTCGTGTTCAATAAACAGCTGAAAGTGAATCGTCAACCGTCCGCTCCTTTTTTTTTTTTTTTTTGTTCCCCATCACTTGAGTGGTGGTGTATTTGAAGCTCACTTGTGATTCAAATTTTAGCTCACACAACAAAGCAAAAAAAGTTGACTGAGTAAAATAAATAAATAAATAAATAAAAACCCTCGGAAATTGGGGCATTTCTATTTCTATTCCAGAAAGCGTCATCTGGCAAAGGTGAAGCTGTTGTTGTCTGTGATACTCACTTCACTGGAGTCCTCCTGCTGGTTGATGACTGTTAGCGCGTCCTCGGAGGCTTGCCTCTTGGCCTCAGCCAGGGCCCTCTCCATTTTCGAGCGTTCTGCCGAAATCATCTCGTGAGCTTTCCTCTCAGCGTCTGACACGGCCTTCTGCAGCTCCGACATCGCTTGTCGCTTGACTTCGTTCACGGCTTCCTCTGAGAGGGCAAAAAAAAAAAAAAAAAAGGGAGGAAGAAAAGTGACGCGTTAGACTGAGCCTCCGCCTGTTCGGCCATCATTTATTGAAGCTCTTTAAGCTGCTTTTTTGTTGTATCTTGGCTAACAGATGCACACCATCCTCGATTTAAAAGTTGATGCCAGAAAGTGGATACATCCAGACAGTCAGTGATGAATTCCAACACAATCTGGACTCGGAGCGGAGAACAGCAGATGCCACCAAAGTTTTGTCACCAGCTTGGCTGTTCAGCCGCCATCATGGGATTCCCTTTCTGCCTGATTGTCCTTCTGTCATCTGGATGGTTCAGTGACAAATCCTCAGGCACGAAGCAACCTGAATAAACTCCCAGCGTGTTCTTGAATGCTCGTCTTCACTACGATGTTCCCAGAGTTTACATCGATCGTTGTGTAGGTTTTGGTGCACTTCCAGGAGATATTGAACAATAAAGTGGAGGTAGTGTTTTTTTGTTTTTTTTACACGAGACCGTCAGGGTACGATACATCACCTATACATCCCCATGAAAGACGTTTCAGGTGGGTCTACATTTCCAGGGCAATGGCAAGAGTTTGGGGAATGCCTTTTTTTTTGTCTTTTGGGTGAGCGGAAGTATTCGCCCGCCATTCACAGATCACTGAACTACGATTTACGAGGAAAGCACTCCCACTCTTTGCATGTGGTGTCGGTGTTACAGTTCTGTTTTTCATTATTCGCTTCAGAATATCCAAAAAAATATATCGTACCCGTTTTCTTCTTCTTGGTGGGTATATGCAAATGGGCTGCCAAAAACACATTTTGGTGGTCTGAGCGACAAGATGTGAATTCCTCCATCATGTAACATATTTTCAGCGATGAAAGATTCCAACTCGGCCATCTGCGGCTGTGGCACGAAAGATGCACAGACACACAAAAAAAAAAAGGCTCTCCGGCGTCATCCCAACGGCAAAGTTGCTCTCGAAATCGCTACCTCTAATCGCTTTTTTTTTAAGAGCTACGAGCCGTTGCTTCCCCACACGACCTCCACCCCTCATCGTTTTGCACGTGGATATGCATATGGTATCGTCATTTGCATGCGGCTTGGATGCCATTCACGTCAACACGTCGGGCGCGTCGCAGTGCTACGCCGCATCCTCCGTCTTCATTTCTCCTCCTATTTCCTTTTCCTTTCACCCCACCCCACCCCCTCCTTTATTCTCTCCCCTCAAGCATTATCTGCATTATCTCAATCTCAATTATCAGGCCTAATGTATGCACCACCAAGATAAGTTTGCAAATTTAATTAATTCTTATCAAGGAGAGTACATAGCAGATGCTCGGGCAATTAGCACTTAATGAAAAACACGCGGGCGGCAATATTAACGTTATAATTCCACAGGGATTTGCTAAATCTTTCCACAGAGTAGATTTTTTTTTTTTTGGTCTCAAAATCACAGCAGTCTCTCAAGCTGAACCCGATCAGAGAAAACAGCACATGTCTGCTTTTAATTGAAAGGGAGAGAGGCAGACGACTTGGCTGCGCACACTCCCGCGCAAACGCACACTGAAGGTAAGATGCCGTGAGCGAGGGATGTTACTCACCCTGCTTGTTTTGGAGGTGCTTTAGTGCTGGCGAAAGCGGGATGCTTGTCGTACCTGTATGAAAAACAACTGCAGTTAAAATTGCTTTTTTTTTTTTTCTGCTGGTGAAAATGCAGCGCAATATTTTGCCAACAGCAGCAGCATCTTCAAGATACGGAGTGTCACTGCCCCTCCAAAAAAATCTTTTTGACAAGGGTGGGAAGTGGTTGGAGCTCAATGAATCCAGGGCTGGCTCGAATTGAACATTAATGTGTCCGTTTTGGAGTGATTTTCAATGATTATGATGATGATGATGATGATTATTATTTTTTTGATATAAGGGGGAGTAGGAATGTGAGATTGCAGTTGGACTATGAAGTCACTGTTCTGTGCTGCTGTGGCATGCCTCGGGCCAGGTGACTGCATTTTCACTGCGGCTTAACTGCAGTGGCCTTTCATAGTGGTTACAGATGGAGGACATTTCGCCAGATTTCTGCAGAGGGCTTTCAATCCTCGGGCCTCGTGGACCGATGACTGAATGGCCTCTGTCCTTCCTGTCTGGAGCCACGTTTCCACCAAATTGTGCCGTACAGATGTATGTTTTTTTTTTTTCTCAGCACTAAGTCGGTAAATTCAACAAAAAAAAGGGAAAAGTAACATTTTTGTTTTCTTTTTGGTTTGTGGACTGAGATGCTAGATTGACTTTGTCAAGCTACAGCTACATTTGTTAGCGTGACGTCACAAGAGGGACCCTGAGAGGCTCTTACCAGCTTTTCTCCAGATTTCCTCCGGCAGGTATCCCGACGGAGGTCTGTGTAGAAAGTCTCTGTGGATCTCTGAAACACACGAAGGCACCCAATCAATAATGCGCGCTCGCATTGCGCATGTACACATGTAGACGCCCCCATACTTTTGTCCTCATAACGTACGTGTGCGTAATCATCCCGAAATATAACCCGAGAGCCATGATGACCTCACACCACGTGGTTAAGTTAAACTCTCTTCCTATGCTTCCTGTCAGTCCCCGGCCCGCATCATCAAACGGGCCCGACCTCGCTACGAGTGTTTAGCTGTGCCAAACGTCCCCTTGTGTGTGTTTGTCTACCTGTCTGTCTGCCTGTCTGCCTGTCAGCAGCGGAAGAAGCTCCTTTGGGCAGTGCCTCACTGCTGCTAGCTGTGTTGGAGGAGGAGTTGTGATGAGGAAGAGGAGGAGGAGGAGGAGGAGGAGGAAGGCAGTGCTGTCCGTTGCTCCCACCTTTTTTCATCTCCTCCACGTCGCTGTAGCGCCGTATCCAATGGTTCATCTCCTCCCGATCCGCCTCCTGGCAGCGTCGCAGCACGGTCAGAGAGCGGCGCGTCTTCTCAACCATGTCCATGATGCAGTTCAGGAGCTGATGGTTAACACAAATTGGTGTTCAGTCTAGACTTGAAGGTTAACCTTCATGAATTGAAACAATTGGATATCGTGATTTTGAAACACGACACATGGAGACTGAAAGCGATGAACTGTTCAACTTGCAATGTCTCCTCTTAAATGCCGTTTTAAGTCGCTTTTCTGTTCCAGCATGAGCGTGCACAGAATCCAGACATTTTGGCCACTTCCAAAAACGGGGGATGAACTCAAACAGAGACTGTGAGCCATTCCCACCTTTCGCTAGATTGGAGAAATTGTTAAAACGCAACCGGCAGCCACATTTTTCGGACATCCATCCCATTTTCTGATCCCTTTATCCTCACAAGGGTCGCGGGGGGTGCTGGAGCCTATCCCAGCTGTCTTCAGGCAGTAGGCGAGGGGACACCCTGAAGCGGTTGCCAGCCAATTGCAGTGCACACAGAGACGAACAAACATCCAAGCTCACAATCACACTATGAAGCGACTATTAAGAGTGTTCCATTAACCTGCCATGCATGTTTTTGGAAATGTGGAAGGAAACCAAAGTACCCGGAGAAAACCCACACAGGCACGGGGAGAACATGCAACCTGCACACAGAAAGGCCGGAGCCGGGATTGAACCCACGACTTGTGCACTGTGAGGTTGACACGCTAACCACTCGACCACCGGGCCGCCTGGCCTATAAGTCACACGTTTTTTTTTTTTTTTTTTAAATTTTGCTTAGACTGGCACCCAAAATGCTCCGTTCCTTAAACGTGTCGACTTTCTGTGCATTGCCACCACCTTCATTCCACCGACGGTAATGCTCCATTTGTCCACTGTCAAAACCGTACAAGAAGCGGAGGATTCGGGAAATGCGAGATCCAGCTCTACTGTTCTTGGTCTCGTTTTTTTTTTTCCTCCGGTAAATTGCTCCCAAAGCGTGTGACTTCCAACTCTTCTTCATGATGTATTTTTTTCTTTTTGACTTGTGCGATTCATCGTCTGAAAAATACATGTAACGGTCAGTTGTTCGCTTCCTCGGACAAGACAATTTGCAAGTTTCACGCCGTTGTTGTCCATGTGCTAGTTTGTGAATTTGAATTCGTCAGAGCGTTGCAGTAATAACGCAACAGCTGGGCTACAGATGAAAAGGTTGAACTGATTTCTTCCACCCTTCTGCTCGATTCGCTGCCAACTCGGCAGATTTTCTTTTAGCTCTACCAATGTCGCCGCCCCTTCTGCGCTCAACGAAACGGCTTTAACATGTTCAACATTCACCCCTTTGCATTATCCGCGTTCTCCGCTGTTGCCTTGCTCGTTCCCCGGCGCCGTTCGTCGCTCTCCGCCCCGTCCCTTCCTTCTCAGTAAGCTATATTTATTTCAGCAAAGTGTTTCTAATTTGGCAGGGGTCCAGGCCTGGCCGGTTCTCTCCATGACTGCAGCTCTTGTCTCAGCTGCTCGGCCCAGCTGGAGCTGCTCTCTGCTGGGTCCCGAGCTCCATCTGGGGCCCTATTTCCTTGCGTGAGTGTGTACTGTATGTGTGTCTCTGGTCGACGTGTGCAAAAAATGCCTTCTTGAAGCTGAAGTGTTGTCAAACCCGTGAACGAAGCAGCGTGCTCGACATTAAAAACGCAGACGGCACCGATGCCTACATTATCAAGGTGCTTCCATTCTTCTGCCCATTCTCGATCTGTGAGACGGTGGTCAATCACTTCCTCTTGGCGGGCTCCGTGCACTGCTGTGACAGAAAGACGGGCGACATCAAGAACAACACTGAAGGATAAAAAATGTTGAATTGACTTCAATGAAATGGTCTAAAAATGCAATCTTTCTTTTGGGGACAATGAATCTGGATCCAGATGATTTTATTTTTTGCATCCACTTAACAAAATCAAATTGAGGAAATTCAACAATTTTTTTTTCCAGCGAATATCAGGCATGGACACTGAGCTAGAAACTCAAAGTCACTGGGAATTGAGTCAACATCTCAACAAATGTGAGCTAACGAGCTATCTGGACAAATGTGTTGCAGGATCTGTCCATGCCTCCAGGAACCGAAGGGAGGAGCTTAACCCTTCTGTGCCAAATTATCCCAAAATAGGAGTATTGACAAACAAACAAAAATAGATCTTCATCATTTATTAACATGTTGAAGGCGCTAACTTGTCCATATTGAATATTCCAAATTTTTTTTAAATTTATATGCAGATGATAGTTACTTATACCCATAGCACAATACTGTACTGCTTTTTATTGCTTTAATGTCCATAGAGGGCACCAACCTAAATAAGTAAATAGAAACTAGATATGTATGGATCGGTCTGACGCCACTGAACATTTTGAGTGGTCGCAAGAAAAAAAAGGATTCAGAAATGACTTTGGTATTACACTTTAAAGCCACCATTCCATTATGGAGCCTTTTTTCCCGATGTGTTGTTAAAAAAAGTCAACGCAGAAGGTATTTAAACAAAAAGGTTTTCCACACGAAACACCCCTTAATCTAATGCTGGAATAGAAACAGTCCGGAGGGGGGGTAGGGGGGGATATCATTTGGCTAATCCTGATTGTTGCCTGAATATAAATATTTGCTATTTTGTATTTTCTGCACTGTTTGCATTTGTGTTAAACAGTTCATTAATCGTCGGTCGGGGCAGGACACCGAGTGCCCTTTTCTCCACGTTGCCTCCATATTGGTATGCTCGTAACTACTCCGGGGGACAGTTTGGCTGAGAATGCAAGTCTTTCTTTTCGCGTGAAGCAGTCGGAAGGCATATATAGTTGCCACAGTTGTAGCAGCACATGGGTATGTAAGGCTGTGGGCTTTATATAGCCGCACGGATTAACACGGTGGATCGACAACTGCTCATTGTTGCGAACATACGCCCCGCTTTCATGTGCCCCCGCTAGTTTGAGCCTATAACGTGGCCTGCCGGGGTCAGCTGGTCATCAATGACGGCCCGCCCGGTAGGCGGCCTACCTGTCTGTCGGTGTCTGTCTCGGCCGTCTCTGTGTTCGTTATGTCTGTAAGCGTCTCTGTATTGGTGCGCCAGCGCCATGTCCTCCAAGCGGTAGTGCTGAGGGCCCATTTGAGGGTTCTGCGGGTGGGGCAGGCCATTGGGAGGGTGCGTCGGGAGCCCGTTGGGAGGCGGGTGAGCAGGGAGGCCGGTGCTGGGACTGAAGCGCTGGCTGGGGTTGATGGTGCAGGGCCTTTTGGCAAGGTGCTCGGGGTGCAAGCCATCTCTCTCTGAAGAGTCTTTGGTCCTGGGGAGGGGAGGGAAGCGTGAAAACATTCAACTTGATATACACGTCAAGGCGGACCCCAAGGCAGACGAGTGAATCGTAAGAAAAAGTTGCTCACACAGGCAGTCGCTGTTCCCATTAACGTAGGAGACAAAATGATGTTGATGTGTACCCGCGTGAGTGTTTGAATTGTTTGAAAAGTAATTGCGGTGTGAATTGGGAGCATTGCTTATTTGCTGTACGTTATCGAAAACACTTGCGCGTTGAATGAAACACGCAGAGAGCTGAAGTGATTGTGCGCGCATAAAAGCGCGCCGTGTTTTGTCAGCTGTCGCACTGACGTTTGGAATGAGAAGGTGTCTTCCAAAGCAGGATTCTTTTGTTAGCTTGCCAATATGTAATTGCGTGACACGCACTGACAACATGTCTCCAGCCGTGTTTTTATCACAGGTCCAAAATGTCAGGATTTAAAAAAATAATAAAATAAGAACTGAACATGGCTCCTCTTGTGTAAATAGTCCTGGAGTTGTAGCTACACACCTCCTTCTAAGTGGCAAAACCTATCCTAGCAGTAAAAAAATATAAATAAAAAAGGTCTTTGTAGTGTGATGAATATGGAACCATGTAATAAACATGTAATAAATACACTGCCTGGTTAAATTAATGTCTCTCTGACATACAGATATATATATATATATATATATATATATATATATATATTTTTTTAATGTCATTAGAGTGTGAAGGTCATTTTCTAATTTACGCTGATCAAAAGACACTCCGGCCAAGATCTCCGCTATATCAACAAAAAATATTCAACAACGGCAATATCAAATATCTGCCGTGGAATAAAATGAACAAAGGGCAGCTTTCGTCCAGGTCGAAAGAAAATGTCACACGCGCACACTGACGTCCTGCAATGCTTTCCGCTTTCAAGTTCATCCATATCGTTACCAAATTCCGACTGTGACAAGCCGCGCAATTTCTCCGCGATTTTGCGGCTGCTTCCCGTGCTGACGCTTTCGGCAAACGTGAACTCGTGTCAATCCTGTAAATTCGACAACTCGCACGTGGCTCCGAGAAACACGCTCGCCCGCGCACAAGCACGTTTTCCCGTGGAGAGCGGCTTGTTGTTCAGTTACAGCGAGGCAGCGCCGCTGCAGAGCTCGAGCGCAGCTGTATGCCATATGTCTGCAACAAAGCCAAGTCGAAGCGTACACCCTGCGTCTCAAGCGTTTAATCTGAATATCCCTCGGCCTGCCTCTAAGATTGCAACGATTCCTCATGCTCCCGCCTCGCTTCGGCTTGGGCCGCAATATGAACTAAATACAGTGTGTGTGACAGATGTTTCGAGGCACTGTGGATGAGTTGTTTTAGTAAGTGTGCGTGTGTGTGTGTGTGTGTGTGTGTGTGTGTGTGTGTGTGTGTGTGTGTGTGTGTGTGTGTGTGTGTGTGTGTGAGCGAGGATGTTTTCCAGCCATCTGGTCAGTTTAAAGGGGAGTGTTGATATTAATCTTTTTAGCTAGATGGTACTAGCCAGGATAGAAAATCGGTCAAAGGCCAACGAATGCTTCATGGCTGCATGTAATAGATGTGCATTACGATTGCATTACGATTGGTGTCCTGGTTATCCGGGTGTATTTTGAGCATGCCGGCAATACTCGTACACATCCTCGGCTCTGGCAACGGACAAATCATACGAACAGCTGGCACGGCGAAGGCCCTGCCCCTGCCTGAGCACGCCTCACCCCTCCCCCCCCTCCACACCCCACCCCCACTCACTCCACTGAGCCAGGCCTGCTG
The DNA here is from genome assembly GCA_901007745.1 of Hippocampus kuda. Taxonomy (NCBI): domain Eukaryota; kingdom Metazoa; phylum Chordata; class Actinopteri; order Syngnathiformes; family Syngnathidae; genus Hippocampus; species Hippocampus kuda. The sequence continues at coordinate 34,879 of CAAKHF010016066.1, forward strand.
TGCGCAAGGCAAGAGGTCGGGAGGCGGAGGTGTGTGGATTACAGTCCCGTCCA
>CAAKHF010016067.1:12905-34821 GCA_901007745.1 Hippocampus kuda
GGCGGGGGGGGGGGGGGGGGGGGGGGGGGGGGGGGGGGGGGGGGGGGGGGGGGGGGGGGGGGGGGGGGGGTGGGGGGGGGGGGGGGGGGGGGTGGGGGGGGGGGGGGGGGGGGGGGGGGGGGGGGGGGGGGGGGGGGGGGGGGGGGGGGGGGTCGTCTGTTCGTGCCACTGTTGTCGTAAAAAAAAATGCGTCTGACTTTCTATAATGTTATTTTACAGGAACCCTGATTTGGTTCCCAGGTGACAAAGTGCATTTTCATTGGCTCCTTTAGAGTCCATAAACACAAGTCTGAAACATTATGAACACACAGAGGCTTTTTGTGTGGAGGACGAGGTAGAACTTTTGCTTCGGGACAAAGGCCGTGAGAACTGGAACGTATTTCAAGGAAGAACGTACAATAGAAGCGGCTGCCATCACATTTGGCCTCCCAAAACAGCGTTGCATACATGTACCGTAAAAACAGCGTTAAAAGAAAATAACGGACCTCGACGACTGCACAACAACATTGGTGCTCATTGTTACACAAGCAGGAAGGAAGGAGCTGAAGTTAACACAGGTTACGGGAGCCGGGGAACATTCATGGAACATTAATTGTACGGGGCCTCCTCTAACTAGCGGATTGCGCAAACGTGAAGCTGCCGTCTTGGGACAGGGATAATGTCAGCAGTTTGCAACTATTTGAACTTGGAAAGCGACAACTGCTGCTCTAGACGTACAGTCAAGTCGAGTAAGCACTTTTGTTTTGGAGCATTCTCTGAACGCTCTGTTCGCGCACTGCAGAGGGATTTGGACTCCAGTGCAACAAAATGTGATTGGGACAATCTCGCAATTAATACCAAGTGCAATTACTGCACGCGCTGTCGACGTGTGCTTTTAAGGGGTGTAGCCTGGTGAGTGACGTCAAGGATTGGAGCAGGTGGGTCTGCGTATTAGCCTCCTGGGCTTGCATTGTGGCCTATGGCAGCCCCATTGCGGATGCTCTCATTTCGGTTCGACTGTTCTCCCCCATTCGATCAACATCTAAAAGTGCATCGGCGATTGCAGCTCACCTTGCCCACGTGCTGTTTGTTTAGTCGCCCGGCCTCTCGACCTCCGCAAACGCGGCTGAACAACTGCCTGAGGTACGGCAAATGTCACCGCTCAAAACACTTCCAGCGCTCATGGGCGATGTGGGAGAATGAAAATGTCTTTTGTTTCCGCGGGAGAGAAAAACGGGCAGAGTTAAAGAACCGTTTTTGCCAGCTGGCACTGACTTAAAGCTCACATACGTGTTTGTGGTCGGTGGGGCGAAGCCGGAGTGCAGAGAACATGCAGACTCCACGCAGAAAAGGCTGAGCTGTTCAAACCTGGAAGCAAAGTAACAGCGACTGCGGTGTATCAACAGCAGCTTAAACATATACTGTACTTCCTCAGACAACTACTACTAGGTATGTCGCCTGAAAGAGACGAAGAGGAGTGAAAGGGAAAAAAAAAGCTACTACGGTCTGTTCGTTTTGACCCTATTGACCTGTTACTTTTTTGTGACAGGAACAAATGCAAATGGCACTGACTTGTTCACATGCACAATGCTGCATGGCCGAGCACTCGGGTTGGTCCCAGCAAGGGGGAGAGATCATTTCAACCACGGCAGAGCTCATTTTGGCTGGATGGTGCGCAGCAAACCCTCTTCGGGCTAAAACACCACCACATATTATTTACCTTGCAATAACTCCTAATTGGATCCTGTTTACAAACAAAAATTTGACCATCCAATGTGCCGTAAAACTACTTGGGGATTTTAGCAAAGATACCAAGCGTGTCCCCGAAGGTGCACGTTACATCATCCTATCCACTTCTGCCCACAGAGTATCGAATAGGGAATGAGGAGGAAATAAGACTGGAAGGCTACGTAAGATTATGAAGGGAGGGAGAAAGCAGAGATGAGAAAGACCAGCCTCCCTCTTGAATTAAACATCCGAAAAGATCGAATAAAAGGCAACAAATAATCCCAAAGTGCACAGTTGGGTTTCATTAAGTCAAATCAAGATAAATTAAAAAAAGGACTAAGCTTTAAAAAATAAATAAAGAAAAAAGACTGAGGGCTTTCAAGCCAATTAAATGGGCAAAACGACCACCATCGTTTTGTTTCTTTTTAGCCATCAGACAGCAAATGAGAAGCAATGGCAGCAGTGTTCGCCTCTCGTACAGTGTCCAGCACACGAGCCTCCTGGGAGGGCTTTCTGGTTCCGGCTCCTCCACAAAATAGCTGATAGGAGCCCGAGGATGTCTCTTTTCCAGCACATCTGGAGAACACCTGATCCAAGCAGTGGACTGCCAAGGAGATCATTTGATAAAATGGAGGAAGGCGGGGGGTCAAGTCCAACATATTTCAATCATGCCTGATGCATCAATTTGACATGAAACATTAAAGATGCAGCTTTTCCAAGTGACTCAATATTTTCTGTGATATCGTTTTTTTAGTCTATGAGATGGATTTCAACAGGAGGGCATAGCACTCGATGATTGCGGACCGCCTTCGTTCAAGAGTGTGGATGAATTTCGGATTTCCGTTTTAGGACTGACTCCCCAAAATGAAGAAAAATATAAAGGAAAACAAAAAAAGGCGGGCGGTGTGATTCTCCTTCTGAAAAGAGTGGGGGTTTAAAAAAAAAACTGGAAATAAATTAAATCCACAAAGAATCAGTACAAGTGCAAGACAGAATTGTGATACTGAGCTTGTTCAGTCATGTTCGTGTCCGTCAACAACACTGCCAAAAATGACATGAACAGTCCTTAAATTTATCCGCCGTGTTCATTTTCTCTTGGCTGGATTTATACATGCCTGGGAGTTAGTTATGCCTTAAAATTTTCATCACCAAAAAAAAAAACAAAACAAAACCAAACCCTCAATCCGGTGTCAGATGCACTCGGCCACTCGCTTGCTCGTCTAAGATTCTCCTGATTGTGTTTAAGTCTCATGTCCTCTGGTTCCTCAGTCGCCCCACTTTGGACGGCTTGGCTCCTCTCATTTCGGCTCGCTATCTTTCCCTCACACGACAGAAAGGTGACTGCGGGTCTGCAGTTCGAGGACCAAATCTGCAGAACGCCCTCCCTCAATCGATTAGGTCTGCGGACTATTTGGAATGTTTTAAGTGGCGCTGAAAAACTCATCTTGGCAAGTCCTTCTATCGACATCCTGTTCTCATGAATAATTCTGTGTGTTCTGTTTGTAATTCGGCATTGAAATGAAACTTTTTTTCCCCTCCCTCTTTATCTTCTATCATGATCATATTGCCGTGCACATGAATGCGGAGAGCTTGGGAGACTGACTGATGGATTTGAACGGTGCTTTCAAATTAAAAGCAAGACGCTTGCACGTCACAAGAAGATAGCTGCGTGAAAGCCAGCAGCGTACGGCTTTTTAAAATGTACAATATCTGCTGCAGTTACACTACACTTGATTGTTTGTGAATACAGCAGGAAGCATTGTTGACGCCGCCGGGGCACTGTGTCAAAGCATATTTGAAGGCAACAGAGAGCGGTTCCAAAAGTTGATTTCCACCTTGTCTTTCTGGACGGGAATGGATTTTGTGTGCAGCGGGTCATGAGGAAAACCTTAAAGTAGCTCTCCGATTTTGGCCAACTGGAACATGAAAAACATGTTTTGGAGCTCCCTTGCCTGTCCTTTTCTGTCAAAAGCATTTCCTGAGGCAAAGCCCCCCGAAAAACATTTAACAAGCTCATCGTCCTGTGCTAATATGTAACAATCTGGGACAAATTTTATCGCTGTCCTTTTTTTTCTTTTTAACTCAACAAAATTTCTATTGGAATGGATAAGGTGAATGATCCTCCTCCTGCAAATCTTCCCTCATAGACTGCTTCAGCAGTCACATGTCTGACGCCCACCTCACTTCACGCAGCACAAGTTATGAATCTGCAGAGCGCGAGCCTTGGCCAGCCGGCGGATGACCACAGCTGCGCGCGAGTCAATAAAGCGCTCGAAACCACAGTGTCAAACTGCGTCGAGTCCACAACAGCGACATCGCGTTTGGATTTATGAGGCCAAGAGGACGTCATGTTGATCACGGAGGAAAATAAAAACGACAAACACCACCCACTACGTGGAAGTATTTCTATTAATAATGTGCTCTGCCAAAGTGAAACATGAGTTTAATCCCATATGGCAAATAATACCAGTTACAATCTTGGTTTTTAATTGACCACACTTTGAAGGCGGTGCTGAATGATATCGAAAACGATATTGAAAAACAATCTCCTGGTAATTGTGACCTATCCCCATGTGTGTGTGTGTGTTTTTTTAAAAAAAATTTAACATAAGCAACCAATTCATCTGAAACACAATATCAGACCTATTATACAAAAAAAGTCACATTAGGATAATGCTACGGCATGTAGGCACCATATAAATAAAAAATGTATCCAAATAAAAACAATTTGAAAATTGCAGTCTACTACACTGCAGCATCTGCTCAAATTTGATTCATCGTTCTCCCCGTTTTGCTTAAAACTGGTGCTTCATAACAAGGCACTCTGCTGAGTGCTCGGTGTCGTATGAAGAGGAACTTACCCTTTGCCCAGCGTCCGACGGCCTCCTTCTGCTCTCAAGGGTGCTCGTGGCCTCTGGTGGCCCTGCGGCAAACACAGAAAAGTGGGCTGAAAACTCCGACAAGTGAGGAATGCCGACGGGTCGTCAAGTTCTGGATTTTGAAGCGAGACAAACAGCGAGTGACCGTCAGAATGTGGGTGCAAGCTGAGCACACGGCGTTCCTGCTGGAACATGTAAGTGTTGTCTGGCACCGGATCACATTGCTGCTTTTCGTCAACTTATAGCTCTTATAAACACAGACATGTTTTTTTCCCCCTCCAAATTCCATTTGTAACATTTTCGTATTCCACACACCAAACATCAAATACAGCAAATCGGGTTCAGGTCTTTTTCTCCATTATTGCTTTATTATCGACAATAAATAGTACAAGAGAAAACCAAATGGAGTCTGTTGTAATCAAGGACTCTATTCTTCTGGTCTTGCGGTCAAAACAATCAAGGGCTGGAAAATGACACGGCACTTTTCTATTCGATTCGATTCTATATCGAGGAAAGTATGTTCCCAAAAAGCATGTATTTTGGAATATTTCTGCAGTACTGCGGTATGTCCAGCACAGCCTTGACAACAATGACCTTCTTGAGGTTGACAAGGCACTGTCGCAACTTGCGCTTCAAATATGCCACACGTTACTTGTGCAATTGCCCCAATGTGATTCTGAGCACTGCACCAAACTGCAAGAGAGTTGAACCTTACAAAAGGGGGGCGCTCATCGGCTCCCATGCCCGTAACAAGACGAGGGATGCAAACCCCACTTATCCTGCTCTTCGGTATTGCTCTGAGTGGAAGCCGACTTTAATATTTCATCCGGTGCTCACGCTCAAAGCGGTTTATCTGCTATTTATAGCGATGGGAATGCAGCAATTTGTTCTCTCCGTGCTATCGCCGATTGAAGGCATAGAGGGACTCTTCACTGGCCTTAATAAAGCCACTGGCACAGTTTCATTCGTGCCTCCGGGCATGTCGGGCAGCCAGCCTCTTTGCGCTCATGTTTAAACTAAACCGGAAGAACCTGCACCGCTCCCCACAGTGGTCCGCTTCATTTGCTTTTTCGTCTCTCCTTTCCTCTCCCCTCCCCATCTTCTCACAGGACTCATGAACTCTCCACAAACCTGCACATTCCCCGGCTGAATGCCGCCGTCTCTCCTGCAAGACGAGGGGCATATAACCCAAAAAACGGGTGTAGAAAAGGAGAGAGGCAATCGGAAATCAAGTAAGGGAAGGACAGATTGCCGAGGACCGAATCAATGCCGAAGCCTGCTCTCTCTCGCTCTCTTTAGCCCCCTCTGTGTCTTTTTTTTTTTGGCCAGTATTCTCTCACTCTCCTCTCTCTCTCTGTCTTTCGCTCTCACTCTCAAATGATTCACAGTGGAAAGAAAAGGCCTTTTCCTTGTCCTCGGTTGAACTCCACAGCAGCTTCCTGTTAGAAAGGCAAAGAGGAAACACCCAGAGCAACACGCGCATGCGCACACAAACACACACAGAGCGAGGCCTTCACTGGTGGATTCTTTGCTGCCGGAGAAATTAGGTCAAGCACTTAAGTACCCTGCACGGAGATGAACGCAGATTTAAAACGGCAACTGTTTAGTCAGGACAGCGGAGGCATGCACACACATTCATAAAGTATGCCGACTTGAAATCAAAGTTGAAAAACAGTCCTCTCTGTCCGTGAGAAGACAAGATGGCTTTTCAATACATAAAAGACTGCCTAAAAGGCACCTTAAATGACCTCATTTGGGACATCAGAACAAATTACACGCCAATATCAGCTGCAATGGCCTAACCCGCCCGCCAAAAAATCCCCCCGAATGCCACATCCTGCCCTCTGGCCTGAAAAACCCTGCAAGGAACAACATGCCACATTGCCAAGCACATCCAATCAACTCTTCATAGAGGGGCGGATTTGAACTGAGACTAATCTCGCCATCTCGGCGCTCAATCAATGGTGCCGAACCTGAGCAAAATCCTTGTGATTCCGAGCCGCTCTCCTCAGCCATGTTGGGTCACTCAAGGGTTCAGAACCGGGTAAAAAAATTCTGACTGCCAGTTCTCACTCCACCGCCATGTGCTTGCCCCCCGTGTGTGCCACTGACTGTCCGCTGAGAACTCATGGAGGCATTGTCCTGCCACCTGTGCCGCTGCTCCACTTTCTCGAAGGCGCATGGCAATTTTTTTCTTGTTTATAGCAGTGAGTTTGCTTTGTAAACAAGTAGTCAGGGTATTAATACATCACATGAGAGCGTGGGCGCCCCAAAGGAGCGCGCTTTCCCTACTTTCAGTGAAAATGTGAGTCGCTGGATCTGTTTCTTGGGAATCCCAGGGGCATGGACCTATAGGGGCAGATATATGTGCGTCTACAAAATCAAGTGACAAAAGTGTACTAATGACTGTTGCAAATATTTAAGTGGGTGACATCAGCCACAGCAACGTGTCTACAGGCTTTAAAGGGAAAATTATGCAACTGCGCTTTATGAGCATAAGTGATTTTTTTTTTTCAGATAAAAGGCTAACTTCTTAAATGTCCCTTTATCTGTAAAAGCCATCATGACTCCTTCCCAATCATCACTAGGATCAATATTATATTTGGGGGACTTTTGTGTAAAGTTGAGAATGAATTAAAGCAGCCCACGCAGGCCTTTTAACAGTTTAAAAAAAAATCTCATCCAGCCACAGCTGTGCTATTCCAGCTTGCATTTCATTGAATTAATTTTCATCAAAAACCTCTTGCAGAGGGAAACCACAGTGACACATCGGGGGAAACCACACTCCTGGACCATATGTGACGATAGGTGAATCATCGGTCATGGCTTTTCACCACTTTTTCTCGTCATCTCCTACCAGAGGTTCGTCTGACGGTGCTTCCCCTCGCGTTGACGTGCTTGTGAGCGGCTACCCTGTCGAGCTTGCTTCGAACGGACAACAAAGGGGGAGGATTTGATGTGTGCCAGTCGCAACTCTGGCACATCACGCCCAGGGCGAAAATTTACCTTTAAAAGGTTCTATTTCTGCAAGGGATTTGTGTGCTGAACTCGAGACGGTTCAACCACCTGCAGTAATTTATGAGCCCGTCCTGTTTTCGACACCACAAAATAAACAAACCAGGAAGAGAGTGAATGCGAAAGTACATACCCAAAGGTGTCACGTTCAAGTCCAACGTTCTCGTCTCACAAAGACACGTTCCAGACGCTGAAGGAAGGAGGGGAAAAAGTGTCCGTGTTGAGAGACAGCAGCCGGGTAATGGTGACGCCGCTCGCCGCTCCCTCCTCCCCCGGCCACGGCTGCTCGGTTCAGCGGGGACACGACGCGTCCTGTGCCCGCCGCTCAAGCAGATGCGTCAAGTTCAGCTGAGGTGAAAAGCAGCGCGTTACACAAGCAGCTCCCGCTCAGTCATCGAAACCCGCTTGTTTTAATGTCTGTTAAAGACAGCAGAGGAGAAGAGGGGGGAGTAATAAAAAAAACGAGTGAAAAGACACTTCACGTTGTAAAAGCAGCATAAAGTAGGCTGCGTTGAGATGATTATTGAGGGTTGACTCGGTGCCTCACGCCCCCTCCTTTTCGCCCCTTCCGCGAATAGAAAAAAGGCACTATTTGATATTGCCTTATGCCAGCTTTGTGCACAAAAATAAGAACTAAAAGCTTACGTTGACGCGAAAATAACCAAACGTCAGGCGGATTTTAAAAATACAATGCGGTGATATTGTAAGATATTGAAATCGATTCTAGCCGGGTTTTTTTTTTTGGCAAACAGCTTCTTTGAAGATTACACACGTTATAATATTACTGTGAAGACAGAATTAACTGGCAAATATGCGTGTATGACTTAAGTGGCTTTGAAGATACAAAGGCTTTAAATGTAAAAATATTAATTGTTAGCTACTTAGCTCGGTTTGGCTAAGTAGCTTCGAGAGGACATTAAAACTGGATTTCCACAAGTCTGTGAATCCGTGTTAATTACCGCCACGTATTTCATATAAAGTTTATGAACATTGAATAAAGTTTCAATTTACTAAACACACGAAAACTAAGTTATCAACCCATAAATATGGTTAACAAAACTTACCAAAATGTCGCCTTTGGAGGACAAACTTGACCCTCTGAACTGATTGTGGGTCCTAATTGAGGCAGTGATGGTGATATGCACCTGACAATGATGTTGTTTTCCTTTCTTTCCTTTTTTTTTTTAAGGTGAACAAGAATTATTTTTCTCTAACAGCCACATCAATTGCACATATGACAATAGTTTTTATAAATACATTAAAGCGTGTTTAAATATTTGGTAAAGCTATATACTTTTTTTAGCTACCATAACAATCAGGCATAATGTAGGACATCAAAAAAAAAACCCAGGGAAGCAAACTTTACATATTACCAAGGACCCCCTTTCAGAATATAAATTCAAATACAAACTTCAATTTTTCTAACACCCAAATAATAATCATAATAATAAAACCCATAACAAAAACAAACACCTAACCATATAATCCTAATTCAGAATAACTAAAGGAACAATTGGTTTTATAGTGTCCTAAACTAAAACTTTTCAATTTCATATGTTTATTTTTGTATTTATGTAGTGTAAAAAGGAAAGTAACATAAATGTTTTATATATGTTTATATCCTTAAAGTCTTTAGCCACAGTTTGACATCTATTTAATATTTTTCATATCTTTATTAATATTAGTAAAATAGCAAGACTGATATGCCAAATGGTTTTGTGGATCAGTAAAGTAGCTACAGCGCATCTTTCTATCAATCTGTCCATCTATCGAGTAAAACAATTGACTTAAATAAATGAGTCAGCAGCTAAAATCCTATTTACACCTAAGTAAGGTATTACTTGATTAGTATGGTACCAACAAATGTTTTGTGCGTACAGTAATCAAAAACATAAATTTACGATAGGATTAAGCGTGTGTGTGTGTGTGTGTGTGTGTGTGTGTGTGTGTGTGTGTGTGTGTGTGTGAGAGAGAAAGAGAGTGTATCGTCTTGACTAGTCAATATAAAGCATGTAGGTTATTGAGTTTAAAGGGATTAACAGTTGACAGACTTTCATACCGATGGAGCCTCACATGCCTAAAGACCATGATTGGAATGTTTTTTTTTTTGTTCGCTGTTTTTTTTTTTAAATAACTTGAAGTGTGTGTGCAAGAACGACAAACCTGTGTTTGCCGGCCCCTCAGTTAAAGTGGAAGCCTCGAGTTCCCTGTCAAAACTTAAATTAATTCCAAATGAACATATGAAAATGTGTATTGCTGTTACTTAATGTTGAGATATAAAATAAGGTCATGAAATAGTGTGTGCTAATTCATTCCAAAACCAAACAAAGTAGGAGAAGTGGGAGACATTTGACCAGTTGTACACCAGCACTTCTGCATCCATTTGATTCATACCATTTGATTTTATTAATGTATTTTTCAAACATACTTTAAAGATGAGATTTTATACTATTTATATATTTCACCCAATACTTAACACACTGATGTATGCCCATGTAAAATTAAAGAATTTAATCTTAAATTATGAAAAGAATTGAGATGGATTTGTCCATAATACTCACTGTGTACTTTTATAAAAGTCAATGGATTTAAATTCATTTCTGGATGGTGTGTTTTCTAATTAATGTAAATTAGGGAAACCAAGCAAAACGTATACTTCTCTAACTTGACTGTTTTGTGGTTTATTTAAATAAAAACTACACGGAGGAGGTAAAAAAATTAGGAAAAGTTGCAGAAGTGTGGAAAATCACTTGAATAAACAATTGATGGTTTATTATCATCGGTGGCGTTTTACTCTTATCAGCTGCACACCTAAAAAGCCACCAGTCTCCCATGTGATTGACTTTATTCACTCATACCATCAATTAAGATTGTATCAGGAAGAGGACCGAGTCTAATTTTGATTGATACTATAATTATCAAGTCAGATGAAGAAACATTAAGCTCAAACTGAGGCAGCCGAGGCCACTTTTAGTTGAATTTCAGGCCATAGGCTCGTTGCCGGAGTTACTGGAGAGAGCACGGAGGAGTACAGCTTGAGGAGGCGAAAATGGCCGGGGAGTGAGGAGGTGTGGAAAAGTGAGAAGTGGGAGGTGGCTCTTGCAAAGGGCCAAACTGCCACCTTCTATCCCACCCAGCTCCTTCCACTTTTTTTTTTTTTTACCTTTGCATGCCCCGCTACAAAGTAGTGCTGCAGTGCGGCGCACGCCCCACCTTGCACCACTAAAAGATCGATTTTGTGCAGAACTGAGCCGGGACCAGCCCGGTGTGCGACCCCGACTGAAATCTGATCCAGGGGGTAACAACTTCTGAGATGATTGTCTATCTATGTTCGTGTTGAAATTTCTGGTCTGAAATCTGATACAGCCTCATCTGTCTGATTGGGTTCATGCACGTGTGGAGATATGACCACTTTATCTACAGCCTAGTTGTTGTACAGTATGTTGTGACTTGATTGCAACGGGGAACAGGTCAATGATTACCCAACCAGGCCTGGATTGTCCTCAAGTGCAGGTCAGACCACCAGGGGAGAGTGAGTTCAGACCGCGTCTTTTTCATCGAGTTGATTTGCTGTTGTTCAAAATGGCTGACGTGCTCCACGTGACATGGCTGCAATAAAAGAGGAGCTAGTTTGCAAGTTTTCTGACGCCTCGAGTGATTGGTTTTGACTCCGGCATGCTCTCTCTCTCTCTCTCTCTCAAAAAAAAAAGTCTCCAAAAGGTTTTTTAGGAAGAAAAAAAAAAGGAGCCCGGCGCCTCTTTTCAAGCTGTTTTTGATCGAGTGTTTATTTAAATGTTAATTTATGATTTTTATATTCTTTTTTTATTTGATGACACATTAAACATGTCCCGATTGCACTTGTGATTCTTTTAATATTATCTTCATAGAAAAATACATTGCTATACATTTATAAATATATATGAATACATATATTTTTTTAAATTATGAGTGACTATTAATTTTTTTTTTTCCTTCTTTAAAGGCCAAAATGGCCCGGGCCAATCACATGCTGAATGTTGTGCAAATTAGGCTCAAGGAGCTTTGTTTTGCTAGCTTTTGGACTTCTTTGGGTGCGAGGCTGCCTCGTGTTCAGTGAATCAATGACAGCGCCGCTTTGCACTTGACCTCAAAGCTCGGAGACATACACACAGAGAGAGGGGCGCTCTTTTTTTGCATGCACCTTCCTGCAATGGGCCCGTAAGAGCACCCCACATTTCAGTGTGGTTCAAATGCACCAATGCCAGCAATGGCCGCATTGATGCAGACGACGTCCTGTCGAGGAGATGCGGTAAAGCGGCGTCTGTGAGGTGTCTGTGGTCACCCTTGACCCCTTGGCCACGATTTGCTTGGATGTTGCTCAGACGGTTCTAAGCGGTGACGTCTGGCTGCTTTGGAGGCGGTTGGGAAAACAGGATGGAAATACAGCTGTGCCGTCTGAGTTTGAATTTGAATTCCTAACTTTTTTCTTTTTTTTAAACGCTGCCTATCCTGCCAGTGTCGGGATCACATGACCGAGGGAACTTAACTTGATTGGCTGGACATGATTTGAATTGAGAAAAATTGCTTTGCTTCTCCCCTAGTTACTTGTGTTATTTAGTGTGTATTATTTCAGATACTGAATTTTCTTTTTTTTAAGTGAAGTATTTAGATTTTTTAAAAAACATAATGTTACACCTCTTGTGTTTTGCATGTTGGGAATCTTGCTCAAACTATTTTTGGTGCAAGTTATTTTTTCAAAATTGTAATGTTTATTATTTATTGATTTATTTTTAACAATTACGATATTTTTTTTCCCCCACACACCAACTCATTAAAACACATTGTTAAACACATCCCTGAATGCATTTGAAGGGATCAATATTTGCAATCATAACATTGACAGGATGGCGAGCTGCAGGCAGGTTGGCCAAATTTTCCCCGAGTCTATGTGAGCGCCAGGTCGTGAGCAGTGGCTGACAGCAGCTCTCGCGTGTTATGTTTGATTATTCTACTGTTGGTCAACAAAGAGCTAAAAAGTGGATGTTGTGCGGCATAATAATTAAGAGGTGGGATGAGTCAGATGAGCCCAGGTAGCAAATGTCCGGCCTTTCACTGCAAGCGAATCAGTGCCACTAACTAATCACACAGATCGACTTCCATAAAACAGCACCTCGGCGGTGGACCGTAACCGTGTATCTCCAGCAGTAACCAGAACAAATGACTTGGATGAAACGGCTCTCCTTTCTGCCTTTTCCTTCTTTCCTTTGGGCCCCCCCCCCTCTAACGCCCTTGTCTCTCTTCTGTCCCCGTCTCCCGGAGGGCTACAAACAGCCATTGTCACTCCAGACCCAGAGAACAATTGGCTTCTTATGCTGCGGCCCGTCCCGGCATGGGAGGGTAAACTTCAGCAAAGACTGCGCTAAGTAAATTATAGCTCCAACAGCCTGCGCGGTTTGGAAAGGATGTGCTTTGTGAGAGGTCCTGCGATGAAGAAAAAAAAAAAAAAAGCAACAACAGTTATGCACATTTGCTGCATGTGCTGCTCATTGAAGAGCAGGGAAATCTTTTGTTTTGGTGTTTACAAAGGTAGCTGAAGGTTCTTTGGAAGCCGGGTGCCATCTTATGAAACGGTCACGTGACAGCCATGGCGGATGTGGCGCTCCCTCACTCCCCTCCTTCGCTCATCCCACTCCGAAGGCTCCTCCTTATCCGTCCGCCCTCCCGCGCTTTGCTCACTCCGCCCTGTCCCTCCTTCGACATGACATCACCCGCACATCTGTCGTCCCAACAGGGCACAAAATGACACGAAGCCTCCTTTCCTGCTCTTTTTTTTGGTCAATCTGCACAAACCTCCCTTTGGGGAGGCCGCATCATCGCCGCCGCGTCACGTCAAGTAAATAACGTTACATCTCCATGTGCCGCATGCGTGTGAGCAGGCAGGAAGCAGCCATTAAAGTAAATGATCCATGGGGCCTGACCCACGTCCTGACCCGTGTGATTGAAAGCAAACACAATCAGCAAGGTCAGCACAAACACGACGTGACTCTCTTTTCGTCCTTCTGTGATTTGTTTGTGTTTTCCAAAAAGAACAGAAACTTTCAGAAGTGTATCATTATTTCATTCCAAAAACTCAGCCCGCCTTTGGCGCAATTGTTTCCCATGCAAATTACAAACAGATCAAATGAGTCTGCGCCGGATAAAAAACAGCCACGGTGACGTTACAAATGGATGCAATTAAACTAACACAGTACATTAAATAAACTCAAATAGGCTATAAATTGACCGTTGATGCGACTATGATGAAAAAGGATCGTCTTAATTTACGGTGGGGGTGAAGGGGGGGGGGTCTCAAACGTGAATGAGATATAAAAATGATCCACACACTTAAACCATAAAATAGGCATTTCTGTAGCTCGTCTGTTCCCTCAAAATGAGCCAATGTCACTTCTATTGCTGGGATTAGCTGCCAACCAGTTCAGAGCGGAATAAAATTACGATCACCAATTAATCGGCAGATGAATTAAAACAACATATATAGCGAGTAAAACAACTTCATTTATAGGCCCCTCAGCAGTAAAAGTATACACATGTGACGTCAGATCTCTGGCAGCTTTTAATTTAATTCGGAATGACGCTGTCAAGAAGATAAAATGGCTTCATGAATGTTTTGAGGTGTACACGTCAAAGAGTGATACAAAAAAAAAAAATGGGATGCCTGGGGCTTGCCGGAGCAAAAGGTGCAATCTGGACAGTAGGAACCAAAATGGTGGAACTTTTTGCTGTAGCTGTGTGGGCTGCTGTACAGCTTTGCTTGGCGCACCACACGAAACGTGGGGGTGAAGAGCCCCCTTGAGGATTTCTGAGTTACTTACATTTGCTGGAGTGTTGAAATTCGGATCTCGTCTTCTTCCAAGACTGAAATGAAAAGCACAGACGTTTCTGAATGAATCTTCACGCAAGATATTAAGCACACATAAATGTCAGCCGTGGTTCCAACTTAAATGACTCTATTAGCGCAATAAAACACAAGTTGTGTGTGTGTGTGTGTGTGTGTGTGTGTGTGTGTGTGTGTGTGTGTGTGTGTGTGTGTTTACAGTGTACTGAATTACAATGAAACTAAGTAGAAATGATTAAAATCAAAACCTACAAATTTCACAAGCACATTCGAACTATTTTCTTTTCTTTTACCTCATCTTATGAATGACTTGGCCCATTGAAAAATCCAAATCTGTACAACCGGAACCGCGCCAGAGAAAGATTGGCCTCCGATAAGGAAAATAATAATTATTAAAAAAATAAAATAAATTTAAAAAAACTTTCGAACTAATGGCTCACTCTTGAAATATCGTCCGCTTTTATGAGCGACGCTGTTCTCAAAAGGCTCCATTGTCATGTCGTGTATTTACTTCCTCCACATCTGCAACATGTTTCCAACCCCACATCCACGAGAACATAAATAAAAAGCATTTGTAGAAAAGGAAAAAAAAAAAAAAAGAAAAAAGAAAATAATCACTTTGGTGACATTTATGCACTGGGGGCTTTCATCCGCCTTCAAGGGAGGCTCACGCCGCCTCAGAGACAAGAGCTTTTCCAAATGTTGTTCTTCTGGAATCAATTTCTGGCCTTGCTTGCTTTCAGATCAAACTTCTAATGTGAGTAAATTCAACGTAGTTCATTTTAGCGCTGACATCCGCTGTTATGCAGACATCCCAGGCAACAAAGAATTCACCGCAGGATGTGCACAACGCGAGGCCAGCCAGTGCGAAAGAGGCCTTCACGAAGAAAATGAAGCTCAATTTTGATTGACGCTTCAGTTTGCTGCCACGCAGCATTGTTTCCTCACATTTTGTCCCCTTCTAGCGCTAAATAAAGTCAGAGAGGATCGTGAGACCTCTCGGAGTGTTGCACACTGGTGGGCAAAATTGCTAACACCTCGCTCGCGTTGTTTTTGTGACGGGGAGTCTAACACGGGAAACATGGACCTGAGGAAGCGAAGGTCGTCTGAGGAGACCGGAAAATAAAATGATCCGCAAAGAGGTTAAAGGTAAAGGCTACAAGGCCGTCGCAAAGCAGCTCGATGTTTCCGTTTGAAGAAAACGGCAAGATTTTCCTGTGAAATAAGGTGAAACGTTCTTCACGCCGACACATGCCTGGCGCAGGATTTAAGCCTCTGACTCCTGCGTACAGGAGACATAATTGTGCGCGTCATGGTTACAGCTGTATTTAAAGACAACCTTGGCAATCTGAATGGGAACAAGTGTTCCGACTACTTATTTTTGACTGCTAAATGAGCGTTGAGGCACATTAAGCCGCTCTTCATGTCATCTTCACTCTGTGACACTTTTGACAACCAATTATGTCCAGAGTCAATTCCCCACTCCAAAAAAAAAAAAATTCCACACTTTAGGGGGAAAATGTGCACTTTGCTGCTCTACTGAGCGGACTGAGGCACAAGGGGTGAAGTGAAGGCGTGTGTTATGTGGTTACGTTGCGTATACTTTCAACATTCAACCATGAAATGTGAACAAGTCTATGGGGAAAAATATATATAAAAACATGCACAGGTTAATTAATTTGGACACTTTGGACAATTATATGTTTCCAATTTGGTTGGGACAGTTTCCAGAAGGTCCTTTTCTTTTAAGCAAGTTAAATTTGGATGCGTTTAGTGTGGAAGGACTTCCCATTCAAGTACATGCAACATAATATAGTATTGTACTTTATGTTAAAAAAAAAAAGAAAAGATAGTTAAACTGAATGCAATCAGTTTTACCTTTTTTGGCGTCAGTTCATTAGACATGGTGTAGCTCCTTAAGTTGATCCCACCTTGACCACCTGGGGGCAGCATAATGGAGACATCTGTCTGTATATGTGTGTTGCTTCACCATTTGTGTTCAAACTTCAATGGAATTGGCTGACATTAGCACTTTTTTAAACAATTTTTTTAAACACATTAACAAATTAAAAGAAAAATGGTGACATTCAATCATTTTCCCTAAAAAAATGAGAAAATAAATCTCAGATTTTTGCTGAGTTTTCTTTCTGTGGTTGTTTTACATACACAAAGTATTATTCCGTTGATCTTGTTTCATCAACTGGGAATAGCGATAAACACCTTGAGACTCTTTTATTTATTTTTATTTTTTTGATTGACTGCTGACTATGTGCCAAACTGCAGGGAGGAGGTACAACTAAATGGTCTCTCTGTCTAAATGGTCTCTGAATGTATATACACCGCAATAGAGGGTGGTTCGCTGTACATCCAAAGGCTTCCAACCCCGTAAAAACATTTTACGACCAGGGCAATGCTTCCCTTGCTTCCCCTCCAGCCTTGTCAATCACCATAACCGAGCAGATAATGTCTCATCTGTCAACACCCTTGACTGACATGAACTCATTAAGTCTTTATGGCTACTCTCATCCCTGATTCCATGTCCTGCTCGGCGGCACACGTGTTCCCAACACAAGGGCCCCCCCTGAAACTCAACTTCCAGTCTAAAATTGGTGAAAAGAAACAGATATTGCGGTGCAACTGCCAAGACTTGAACGCACACTATTAAGAGCTATCTTGGCGTTTACAACATGTGGTTAGGAGGGCCACTCGGAGCGAAAGTCACGCAGGATTCAGCATCCGGGCTATGCACATCTGATTGGACAGTTTTCAAACCAGGCAAACGAGCCTCGAAGCAATCTTTTCAAAGAGCAAACTGTCGTAGTCTGTTTACATTAAATATTTGAAAGTACAGTCTCTGGACCGAAAGCGTATACAGTACAGTATGTACTTTGTCCTCTTTTGAAGGAGGCTAATGAGACAGCTAGCCCATATTTTTAAGCTCTTGAGGAACTGAATACAACACCCCCTGCTTATTTTTGGCGTGACAGCCTCCCCCGGTAAACGCTCCCAAAAGTCAAGATGGCAACAGCACGAGCGTTTTTCTGTGTTCCTGAGCACACTTTGCTCTCAAATGATTTAGCCTTGAAGACAACTCGCCCTCCAAAGTGCATGTACCTTTGGGGTTTGCAGCGGCAGACGTTTTCCCCTCCACTACCACAAGAGGGCGCAAAGACGCCGATGAACAGCACAAAGCGTGACCTCTCAACTCTTCACTAAAGGGAGAAAAAGGAAAGAAGCATGTTAAAAAAGTGTTATGTTGACCAAATGATGAGATACTCTTGGCAAAACAATTAAATGCTCTTAAACTACAAGTGTTCTCACAAAACATCATCACTATTCCAGTACTTTTGGTGACATGTCTGTTCGGTGATGTGGAAGGGGAACTAGAGGGATGGAGAAATATTTAATTCTATTTTGTTTATTTTGGGAGCAGTAGTAGAACAGAGCAACATAAAGAAAGTGAAATATTTGGATCGAAATATTTGTATATGCAAATACATCAGTGACTCGGTTTTGGTACGTGTACCACGACTGACTAGTAGTACGCGAGCTCCCCCTAGTGGTAAACAAAGAATCACTGAATTGAATGTTCTAAATGTGTATCATGTTATTTAATCTTTGAGAACTATTTGACCTCAAACATTTATTGAGGCAAAATGTTAGTGCTATTTAGTTTTCATTTGAGATTTTAACTATGGCATTAGCTGTCTGGCCATTATTTTGACTTGCGAGCAAATAATCCCGATACAAGAACTTCATGGTGCCAACACCAGTTGGAATTGACTGTCAAATTAGACATAAAACAAAGGGAAGGATGTGTTGTATATTTAAAGCCACGCAACTTTGTCTTGGGCATAGTTGACCGCAAACACACAATACAAAACACCATAGACAGGCCAATGAATAGCATCAATATCCACCGGGCAACAGATGTTTGAACACATGTAGACAGACAATAAAACAATACTTACAGGCATATATTCTTCATCCTCTGAAAAAGAAAACAAATGTTAGTTTTGCGGCAAAGTGAGTCACTTGTGAAACTACGTGCATCTCTGCTTTTATTATGTTGCCCCCTAGTGGCCAAATTGCACACGTACATTTGTGGAGCAGGAGAATTGGTGGCATTTCCATTCATTGGAATTGGGAAAGATTATTTGTGATACAAGTGTAGTGCTATTATTATTGAAACACTGGCTTCCAATCATCAATCCTCAATTGAGAAATAAAGCCTCTGCTTTGAATTTGATGACGTGAGGGCTACGGCACTCTGCAGTGCAGCATTTTCGAGTCGGTCTGAAACATACATTGTCATGATTATCCCTCAAGGGAAGCATGCAACAATGACTGATGAATAATATTACTAACAGGAAAAGAGGAGTCCCAAATGAAATTTTGGCGAAGGGCCCCCATCCCACGGAGGCGTGGGCCGGCTCGGGATTGGAGGTGGGCAACGCGGTAACACCATGTGCAGCTACAAACCCCCCCCCCCTCCTCCTCGCAAAGACCCGCAGCGCCACTTTTCAGATGCGCACGAAGCGACCCACCCACCGATCCACACCCGCACCACGCCCACCCCCGCACTCTCGCAGCCCAGGTGGGAGCGCGCACTTCGGCCTCGGGATGCAGCGGCTCACCCTCGGCGCACCGCCAGTGGAGCTCGGAGCTGGAGCACCGACGAGCGAGCCTTGAATCCACTACCTGCCTGGACGCCTTGGGAAAGGAGTTTCTTTTTTTTTTTTTTTTTGAAGGACAGTAAGGAGAGAAGCTCAAGTTGCGTTCAATGCGCAACCATGCTCATCATCTCGTCTCGCAGCGCGCTGCTGTCCGTCTACTATCCGCAGATCTTCCTCATTCTCAGCAGCGGTAGCTACCTGTACGTGCCTCACCCTTCGCGCCGCTCCTTTTCCGCATTTTGAAAACACCTCGATAGCCTTTGGATCACATCACTTTTGACGCGCGGCGATTCGCGCGAGGACGCAGGTGCTGAGCACAAGGAAGTAACGTGCCCTGGTTTCTTTCCGCACTGACTTGTTGGGCTTCCTCTTTGGTGAGACAGAATACTTTTGGAAATAGGGGGGGGGGGAAATATGTGACTTGGAATATTTAGTCAGTCCAATTTCATGTTAGACCACAAAGCAATCGCAGCATATGTGTGATATTTCCATAGACGTGGACCATGATTAACTGCTTTGCCCTAGTTTCTGTCATTGCATTTTAGTTGCGCGTTATTGCCGAATATTTTGGGTACCTCATGCACTGCCGCTCTTCAACGACCGCAAACTACCAACTTGCAATCATGTTCAATGAAAACCCCGTACGGTTCTGACCTGTGACTTCATCCGGGGTCTCTTGTCCGCACACAGGACGCTGTCATCCGTGGTAGCTCTGGGTGCCAACATCATCTGCAACAAGATACCGGGCCTGGCGCCGCGTCAGCGGGCCCTGTGTCAGAGTCGCCCGGACGCCATCATCGTCATCGGGGAGGGTGCCCAGCTGGGCATCAACGAGTGCCAGTACCAGTTCCGCTACGGGCGCTGGAACTGCTCGGCCCTGGGCGAGAGGACGGTCTTCGGACAAGAGCTGAGAGTAGGTCAGTCCATTGGCGACTCAGTCGTGATCGTTGATGAAGGTTTTGTGACGGTACAGAAATGACCGAGGAGTTATTTCTGTTCCTTTATGTAAAATCCAGTAGATGGGAAAAGAAACAAGACAATTATAATTTCAACCTTTTAGATGTCATTATGGGAGAGCTATACTGCCTGTGAGACCATTACAGCCGCCCCCCCCCCTGCAAAAAAAATCCACCTGTCGCTGAACCTAACCCTTAACCAAGGCCGGACTGGCCGGCGAGTGCAACCTGGCAGATGCCCCGTGGGCCGGCATCTATTGGGGGCTATTTAACAAAAAAGTCCTAACGTTTTTTGTTTTTTTTTTTAATTATTAATTTTTCCGGAATTTGGAGCAAGCAGCCCATTAATACATTGACAAAAATCGATAGCAAAATAAACCTTCTAAAGCATCCCTTCTGAGTAAATTACTGGATTTTAAGGGAACTGCGTGCACTGTTTTCCAGAGCTCATCCTAAAATATAAGCAATTCAATGACCCCCCCAGCCCTCAGGCCCCCCCCCACTCTATTTCAGAAAGCAACTGCAGAGTTGTAAAACTTGTCAAAGCAGTTACCCTTGCACGAAGATGCTACATCTTGACATCAGATAGGTTTGAGTCCACTCCACTTCCCACACAAGCCTTTTGGCTCCTCATTGCCAGAGCCTTATATAAATTGTGCCGCCAAGTTTTGTTGCGGTGGCGTTGCGAGTTGCGGGTTTGGGCCCGCGTTTAATCTCGCAGCTCTGGGAGCAATCACTTTGCTCCGCAGAGACAGACATCTGGATCCCTTTCCTTCTTTTGTCAAGAGGAAATGTCTCCTTTCACTCTGTGGCGTGTAAACGCGGAGAAGAGTGCGCTCGGGATCCAGCTTGGACTCCCCATGGAGACTTCATTTTAAGAACCTTCTCCAGAACTAGCGCAATATGGCTTCGATAGGATGGTGAACTGGAACAAAGTATCAATCGTTTGTGACCGTTTCGAAGTAAGTTTTTAAAATGTCTACTTTACTTTTTTTCAAACAAGCTTCTTTTAAAAATCCTGCCAAATCTGAATGATTAAAAATATATATATTTAAAATGATGTGTCAAAAATCACGGCAAATCAAGCCATTGCCACCCCTCTCAAATGCTGTGGGCGCGTCCACTGAATGTACAGAAACCACATCCTGCTCACCTGTCAAATAGCTCGACTACGATGTGGAAAAACGCATGCAGCTTTGTCTGGCATCTTTCTTACGCCGACACACAATCACACGCCCGAGCCTGAAGCCATTGCCGGCTGCAATATATTCCATCGGGGCATTGCGGGGTCATCACTGGGCTCCGTTTTAGCCACGCGCCTCAAAAACAAAATGCTGAAAAACAGGTTAAGACAACAGCTCCATAAATGAGTACAACATAATTCACGGCCTTTGCACTTTTTTTTTAACGCAACGTATTTAGCATAAGTGAGGGTTTTGTTTCAGCAGCAATTGCTGAAGAGCGTCAACTGAAACGGCACTCATGTACCATCTGCACCACTTCATCTGCTTGACCGCCAGTCCTTTGAACTCATTAAGAGTTGAGAAAGAGCCGGCTTGAATCACGCTAACCACTAATTGAAGTCAGGCCCGGCAGCTGGATGGCAACAATGCGCCGCTGTACAATCCAAACAAATCACGGCGAGAGGAGATGGCTGTTTGGCCGTCGCATGCGCCTGATGCCTTGAGAAATGCTCCCTGTACAATATATGCGGATTCTACAGATTTAGCCTGATGAGAGAAGACTTCAGAGTTTGTTATTAGTTATGGATTGTGAGGACGGGGGGGGGGGGGGGGACCCCAGGGGGGC
>CAAKHF010016067.1:35056-67811 GCA_901007745.1 Hippocampus kuda
TTCCCCCCCCCCCCCCCCCCTACACAGCATGCCATAAAATATGAGGGTGTTTATTCTCCAGTTCAAATGGCGACACGCGGAAAAGAAAAAAAAAACTGCTCGGAAATGGGCATGTGTCAATCATGCTCGGCAACGGAGGTTTTCAACGCCGTCGTATCGCTTGCAAAAACAATGTGGAACGCCGAAGACGGACACAGGAAGACATTTAAGCCGTGTGAGAAATTCCATTGATCAAACATATAAAACATAACAGGAAGGCTTATCCCGTAAAACAAAACAAAACAAAAAAAAAACCTCTTCTGGTCAGCCAGTAGATGTCACTTGTGTTTTCCTGCAGTTTGGACAACAAGTGGACCGTAACTACTGATGACTTCAGCCTGCAGTTGTGGACACTTGACATAAATTAGCGGATAGACATTGGCCTCGGGATCAGAAAGCGCGCGAGGAATGATTGCGAGATTCGACAAGTAGTTGTTAATAGACGATGGGGTCTGATAATTGCATCCTGAGGGGAATCCTTGAAAGGCTCGGCGCTACAGCGTGTGGGCTAAGGGGTCCGAGCGTCTAAGAACAACATTTCTCGAGAAATAATTGTCAGGAATTTATGGGGATTCCATCCTCGACAAACCATAATATCCATGAAATAGCCGCAGAATGCGTAGAAATCGCGCCATGTGAGGGAGAAAGCGATCTCGAACGACCTTGCCTCCCCGCATTTAAAAACTGACATGAGTCCATAAAGGATATTGCTACTTGGGCTTGGAAGGACCGTTTCAAGGAAATGCGATTTGTCACCGCCTCCACAATAAAAAAAATAACTAAATTTGAAAAAAAATATATATATAAATAAATAAATAAATAAATAGGAGTAAGACTAAGTCTTGCAACGGGAAAACCATATATCAATAACATCCAGAAGCAAGTTCTGGGCTCGGGCTCTGCCTGAGATGACGCAAAGTGGAAAAGTCCGTTGTGGTCATACGATTCCGTGTTTCAAAAATTGGTTTTGGAAATCGTGGCTTTTCGTGTCCCCGTTGACTAAAGAGGCAAAAGGACCATCCAGATGCTTCCTGATATAAAAGGCAGAAAAAGTCGGCATCCGTGATGGTATGACGGCGCTTCGGTGGCCCTACGGCATCGCGGGCAATTAAAAACCTTCGTTGCCGCCTCGGCTGCATGCAGAGTCTGCAACTGCAAACCAGATGACGTCTTCTAATGGAAGCCATGTGGGACATGAAACAACCGCTGTCCACAGCTCCCTCACACTGACAACGTAGCACCAGAGGTGGCCCGTTTGGACTAACAAAAAAAAACCCTCGGTAGCGATGAGCGACAAGCTCGATTCTAAGATTTGTTTCTAGGAGACCTACGAATTCATTCCCAGTGGCCAATTCACGTCATAACATTTCTCTTGGCCGCACCTAAGATTTTTGTCGTACGTCTCTTCAGGGAGCCGTGAGGCGGCTTTCACGTATGCCATCACGGCTGCCGGCGTGGCACACGCGGTGACGGCGGCGTGTAGCCGAGGCAACCTCAGCCAGTGCGGCTGCGACCGCGACAAGCAGGGCTACCACGACCGCGAGGAGGGCTGGAAGTGGGGCGGCTGCTCGGCCGACGTCAAGTACGGCGTGGAGTTCTCGCGCCGCTTCGTGGACGCCCGCGAGATCAAGAAAAACGCCCGGCGCCTGATGAACCTGCACAACAACGAGGCGGGACGGAAGGTACCGGCGGCGGAGTCGATCCGATTCCCATTTCGGGAATGTTTCTCCACACGTCAACCCGCGTGCGGTCACATGACTATTTTCACAAGACATGTTTCCGGTCAAGAGGGGCAGTCCTATTGATCACCCGTACGTATGTGCACACTTAAATCAAGTTCAGAGTTTTGGTCAAGTCACGAGTCAACAAAATGAGTGACACGAGTCAACTCGAGTCCAAGTCGCAAGGAGTCAAGGCTCTTTCCCGGCCAAGCTGCAGCGCAGTTGCCGGTGTCCGAACAAAGGTACAATGACATCTCATTTATCGTGAGTGACAACCCAGACTTTCATGAATCTTCTCTGGTGTCCCAGAGAAGATTCTGTTTCATTCGACTCAATCGAGCGCGATCTCAACCTCGGTTGAGTGACCGTTTGCTCTTCGGATGGCGCCATTTCAAAGGTCCCCAACACTAAGTGGGCGTGTTTGCGCGCAGATCCTGGAAGAGCGGATGAAGCTGGAGTGCAAGTGCCACGGCGTTTCGGGTTCCTGCACCACCAAGACCTGCTGGATCACGCTACCCCAATTCCGTGAGATCGGTTACCTGCTCAAGGAACGCTACGGCGCGGCGGTTCAAGTCGAGCCGGTCCAGGCCTCCCGCCTCCGGCAGCCTTCCTTTCTGCGGCTCAAAGAAGGCCGGGCCTACCAGAAGCCCACCGACACCGACCTGGTGTACCTGGAGCACTCGCCCAACTACTGCGAGGAGGACAAGGCCACGGGCAGCACGGGGACGAGGGGTCGACTCTGCAACGGAACGTCGGCACACACGGACGGCTGCAACGTGATGTGCTGCGGCCGGGGTTACGACACGCACCATTACACGCGGGTCTGGCAGTGCAACTGCAAGTTCCACTGGTGCTGCGTCGTCCGGTGCAACACCTGCAGCGAGAACGCAGAAGTTTTTACCTGCAAGTAGAACGTGGGGGGGTGCGAGGTCAGGGGATTTATTCAAAGTATTTATTCAAAGATTTTGCACATTTTTTTGGACCTCCTTTTAGGACAGGGGAGATGGAAACTTCCCTCACGAGCCGGTGTGGAACAACAGATCCTGCGGGAGAAAGGATAGGTCAAATCAAGGTTGAAAGTGACACGATAGAAAAGGGCGTCGCGTACGCATACGGAAAATAATTCCTACGACGGCAACGCGAGGGGCACACCGCTTAACTGGAAGTGCTGCGGTCGAAAGTGAGGGAACACCCAAAGGCTAAAAAGCCGGAATACGACTGACTGTAACTCACACTGTATTCTGTTTGAACACTGAAATTAAAATAATTTATGTTAGACTTTATTGCATAATTCTAGAGGATGGAAACAACAACTCACCATTTTTTTTTTTTTTTTGGCTTCTCGATGATCTACTGTTGCAAACTGGACTCGTGCAGCGTCGTCAGCGTTGGCGAAATATTCCGACAAATCTGTCCTTCGTCGCCATGATTAGTTAGCCGTCACCTTTTACGGTATTGATGAAGCACGGGCTTGTGTTTCTCGGGGCCTGTTCTATTTTTAGCATCCAACCTCGTGAGCGTGAACGGCACTTTCCATCCCGACTGTGTTCATTGTTTTTTGTTTTTTTTTTGAAGGGCTGAGAAAAGCGCGCAAGGCCCGCGCGGTGCCGCGACCCGGTCGGGCTGCAACGGACATTTCCCATGAATGGCTCAGACCCGGAATTAAGGCCGCCTGGGTGGATGGCATGTGCCTTAACCACACAGACCAAAGGGCCTTTGCAGCTATTTTTGGTCCATCACCCATCATGTGTTAAATCGTGTTTATTTAGGCTTGATGTAACTGACAAAACAATTTGAAGAGTATATTTTTATATGAGGAACATGGCACTTTATGTCATTTACAAAAGGAAAGGACGCCGCCATTCAAGAAGTGTTAACTAAAAATGAAAAAAAAAAAGTGTTAGTATTGTCTTTGTGGGGAGGGAGGGGCAGTCACTTTTGATAGCTATAAATGATTCGGGCTTGATTCTGTTGTTCCTAAATTGTAAATACAGCAATTCGTGTGTCGCCAAAGTAGCCCCGATTCTCACGATGACCTTTTCCGATGCAACGTAGACCAGAAATTCAGTTTGACTGCAAGAGTGAATTTAGTACAAACTTGAGCATTTTTATAATTCTTGCTTTCTAAAAGCGACTCTTGACATCCCTGATACATTTTGAGCTTCCTCTTAATGCCTGTTTTGTTTTTGGGGGGGGGGGGGGGGGGGGGGGGGGGTCGCATCGGGCCTCTCTTGGCTTCAATAAAGTCATTACAAAAACGTTGTTGGGTAGCGTACAAATGTCTTTATTAAGCCTTATCCCAAATTTTTGCAGCGGGGACACACGCAAAGCAGCACAAAACGCTGATATGGGAAAGCGCACACGTCGCGGCCCTGACTAATATGTTAGGAGGTGAGCAGACGGCCGCGGCGGCGCTGAATGACTCGCACGGCCTCTTTCCTGTGGGGCTCAAAAGCATTGCGGCCAGCCGGTGGAGCGCAAGTAAGCGCTGTTTTGTTAGCTGTCTGAAACCCTCGGGGACCGGAACCGCGTAAGCTCCCCGCACTATGGCGGCGGATTGAGGGGAGAGTCTGGCCGATTGTTTCAGCGCATCTTGTCATTAACGAAATGGGAGACAGAGCAAACAGGGCGAGGCAGGGCACGGGCGGGCCCGTAAACCAACACATTGTTCAAGTGTCAGGACTGTTCAGCGTATCGGGTGGGGATTCTGTAAACTCACGCTTCTCCGGCCCTGTCATCTCAACCAGAGTGACCACCGATGGCCTACGCAAAAAGTAAATGACAGTTTGCATTTGCTGAAGCTGGAAGCAAGTTAACTTGAATCTAGTTCTACTTAGCTCTACTCACATATTCACAAAGATGTTTGGTTATTTTTTAGTTGTTCCAAAACAACTCTCTGGATTGCCGTTGCTCGATTGTCCTCTCGATTTAAAGCATAAGCGACATGATGCTTCATTCACATTTGACCGGCTATTAGCCAGATAAACTCTTAACGTAGCTTAGCCGTTTTTGTGGGTTTCAAAAATATCATGAAAAGGTCCTTGACCCTAAACTTCGCTTTCCCACAATTTTCAAACCTGTGCCCCACACCCTTGGGAACCTCACGCATCCTTCTTGGTGGGTCTGAGCAACAAGCTGCCATCCCGCTCCTCCACGCGAAAGCCCAAGTCCCTGAGCGCGGAGTAGTCGGCGTCGCCGCGCCGCTCCAGAGAGGCCAGCAGCTCCTGGTTCTTCGGGTTGTGATCGAAGAGGTTCCGAATGGCCAAAATTGACCATTGGCTGATGACTGGGGGAGGTGTTCTATAAGGAGAGACAACGGAATTTGTTTCCACTTTTAGGTGGCCCAAGAGATGAGTGTGACGGAATTCGACATCTTAAAGAAGTGAAGAATTCAAAATATGTGTTGAAAATTCTTTAAAGATTTCCCAAAAAAAATTGCACTGTCAAAGAGAGCAATCCATTTTCACACTTTATATATATATTGGTGAAAAATATGGAAAAATAACATACTCGCGGGGACAAAGATACGAAATTGTTTTTTTTTTTTTGTCCCAAGGATACAGGGGTTGTTGCTGTCGATTCTGCAGTTGTCCAGAATGAGGGGGATGCCTTCCAGTTCTCTCACCTGAGCAAACAAACGGACTTGTAAATCAACGTCATTTTCTTTCACGACAAATGCGAAATAATCGGCCCCTTTGCGGCAAGTCTTTTCGATTCTCTGCCCGTCCCGCTGATTCCTTTCCCAGCTGCACTGCAATCACAATAGAGCACGCTCAACAAAACCAATGTTGTTGTCTCTTATAATAAGTGAGAAAATAGGGCCCATGTTTGAAAATTCCGAGTGATTATTTGAAGGCAAATGATATCTACAGGGGGAAAATTGGGAAAAAAAAGAAAGAAAAGCAGCGGCATAGTTGCGGCTTCAGCCTCAGCCTGTCATAACGGCTTCATCTGCTTCTTATCATTTATTTGCGTCCATAGGCTCAATTATTGTATTTGCTTGCTGCTGACCTCCACTTGTCACGGCGGTTACTCTCCAAACAGAACGCCAGAACTAATAGCCGTGTTAAAAAAGTTTTAAAAAAAAAAAAAAAAAAGCTGTTGGTGTTGTCAAAGATGAGAACAAACAGCTCGCTCTGCATTTTTCCACTGCAGCGACTGGACTTCAGCTTTATGCGCATCCAGTTCGGCACTTGGCGAGGACATCTTCTGCTCCGATCTCTCCAGACGGGGGAACGGAGTAAAATGTGGCTTACTGGAACCTTCGTGGTGAAAACAGATACGGAGTGATTTCTGACCACTGACAGCCCGCAGATCGGCATCCATAAATATTACGGAGAGGCCAACTGAGGGTGTCCATCCCACAAGCATTCCATCAATCGCTTCCCATTAAACGGGACTAAGGCCCGATATTGTGGCACGCACGGAGGCCAGCTCCTCCCCGGATCACCCTAACATTTATCTTGATGTGACGAGTGATACGTTGACAGCAGGCCACGGAGGCAAGCTGATAAAATCGCGGCGGCGGCGGGCGAGCGAGGGAGGGAGGCGCCGAGGGGGGAGAGCGCCAGAACATGCTTTGTAAGGACAGGAACAGGCAGAGTCTATAAACTCATTTCCTCTCCGTCGTCATCCAGCTGAGTTGGCGGCTGTCCGTTTCTTGCTCGCGCTGTGAAATAATAACGCACTCAAGAAGAAACGTTGGGTGGGGGAGGAAAAAAAAAAAAAGCATGACGTCCATCTATCTCGCTTTTCAATCTTGCTTCAAAATCAAAGTTCCCATATCCCAATAAAACACATGGTTGACCGGAGATATTCGATTTTCACACACCTGAGCAAAATTTGCACTTTGAGCTGCAACAGTTCTGAGTGTAGTAATGTAGTAATCTTTTGTTTTTTTGTATGCTATGCATCGATCTACCTTGTTCTGGTTGTTGGCGTGCGTATAGCACAAGTTTGCCACAAGCCTGATGAGGTGAGCCTTGAAGCTAACGACGGGCGACTGGCCGGACGGGTCCGTCTCTGCGTCGACGAGGGAGTCAAAATTCTGAGCCGAGCTGAAGATGTTCTCACTGCTCTTCCCGATGGTGTGAACCTCCTTCAGGAGCTCTGATGGGAAAAAGCGGAGAAAGAGACACTTAAAATGTGTGTTTTATCGACTACGGGGTAGGAATGCGTACGGGAATCTGCTTTCCGCCATGACACCTTTACGACGGGGCGTGGGGCGCTGGGTGGAGGGGGTGGGGTCAAGTCACGAAGGGGAGGTTGTTGTTTGAGATTTGATTTACCTACGGTGGTCACCAGGAGGTCCGGATGGTCCTGGAGGAACATGAACTGCCCTTGGTGTGACGTCATTTCACACAGCACATCCAGCAGACTGATCACCGTCAGCGCCTCCTGCAGAACCTGCAGAGAATTGCAATACCGTATACAGTCAACCATCACAGGTTTCGATGGTATTTAATATAAAAGGTTTGAGTAGCATTGATGTACGGATAACGGACGTACTGTACCTCATCACTGGAGGCAGAGCCGGTGGCGAGGCTCAGCACGGCTCCGCAACCTTTCTGGAAGGAGGAGGCGAGGAAACGGGCCACGCCGGGCGGGATGCCGCTATCCAGCGACTCGCCGCCACTGAGCTGGGCAGAGATCAGCTCTAAGAGGGTCAGCCTGAAAAAGACACACACGTGACACTTCTTGACAGCGATAGACTTGATATCAAGATGCATGAATCCACATAAATTACCTTTCACAGGGAGACATTGCAAAGTACATGTTTTCAACCAGAGCTGAAGACTTGAGAAAATGCTGAGTTGCAATGAGGACCCTTTTAAAAAAAAGAAATTGCAATAATAATTAAAAAAAAAAAAGTGGGGGCGGGGGGGCGGGGGACTCTCTTGTGACATGGACAAATTGGCCAACGGTCTCTTACGTCCAGTCCAGCTCGGGCTGGGTTTGGCAGAGCGCCATCACCCTGAGCGCCAGCTGGATGTTCTGCAACTCGGCCACTTCTTCCACCTTGCTTTCATCCAGGCACGTGTGGAGCACCATGGAGGCGTAGCTCACCGTCTTCTCGTCGTCCACGTTGAGCAGCTGCCTGCTCGCAATTTGGGGAAACGTGCTTGTGATGCATGCGCCTGTTTGGCATTGATGTATTTTACATTATTCTGTTCCACCTGTAAGTAGATGTTTAGGCATCTTTTTACCATTCTTCTTTTTTTTTTTTTTGACCAAAATAACTTTACTTCTACCGACGTGAACAATGTAAGTCCTTTTGCCACCGTTGTGTCCTGGACATGATTACATTGATATATAGCGTCTTGCAATTGTGTCAACTCACAAGAGCAGTCCTGGAAAACTCAGCCGCCAAATGTCATCTTTGCACTTTTGGTTCCCCACGGATAGATTGCCAAGAAACTGGATCGCACAACGCAGAGCTATAAAATAGATCATTGAAAGAAAAAAAAAAATAGTTACATTGACCAAAATTTTCATTTGAACCGAGGCTGAACAATTAATTTAATTTAAATCGACATTTTAACGTAGTAGAAAGCCATTTTTAAATTGCAAAGGCTGCAATTTCAGGAGAAAAAAAAAATCATTTCAGCCGGTTGGTCGGCAGGCTTTATTTTTTTTAACGTGTATTTTATTTACTTATTTACTGAGTGTTTAGATAAGTTCAGTGCATAAAAAGTGCAGTCAACATATTGACAGCCCACTATTTTGTGAACCATAAAAAGTTGAAGTGACTTGTATTACTGTTGCAATCTGATTTATGACCGACTGTCACCATAATGAAAATGATGTAACCAGTTCTTAAAACACATCATAAAATGGGATTACTGTACTATTAAAACCTTTCATTTGGAATGGTTAACTTACACTCAAAAATGCCAAGCCCGCTCTTTGAATTTGCGTGAAGGAATCTCAGGAGTTGAATGGAAACATCAACAAAACCAAGTTCCCTAAAAGAGGAAAGATGTTGGCATTTGGCCACACAAGCACGTTAATGATGCTTGTTGGTACCTGACGAGGCTCTGGTTGCGAGCACTTTGCACGCAGGAGTTCCTCAAAGCCCGGAAGCACTCAGCGGCGAGCTGCAGGTGCAAAGCGGCGGATTCCAGGCCCTGATGGGCGCCGCTGGCAGCTTTGAGCTCGTCGCTTAGTTGGGATAAGAGCTTCAGGAGAGTGGAGAAACACTCTCTGTCCACAACATCCCTGCCGGTTGAGCATATCAAATCTCATAGTTATTAATAAAAACAATACATTTCACTTACCCCGTGATCAAGCAGCCAACTCCATTTGCTGCGATATAAAATCAATATTCCCCATTGAAATTAATGTTCCTAAGCCGTTCCAGTCCCCCGTTTTGTTTTTTTTTTTAATGATTGATTGTGGAGTGGTCAAGTGGAAGAGACTTCCAAGTCTGACATGCAGCAAAACAGAAGGCCCGGTCACCCAAGGCCTAGTCGAGGTTTGAGGGAGGAAGAGGATCTTGGATGTGAGGAGCCCAGTGGTTTTGGTTGGATGTGGACGGGGTGAGCAGGTGCATTGGCGTGGATGAAATCGTGATCAACGAAAGCCATTTTCTCATGGTTTCTGGAGCTTTTGGGAAATTGGTGTCCAGTTACAGCTCATAAACTCTAATCAAGAAGACACATGCGGCACTCTTTTTAAACGTTTTTCAGGGTTTTTTTCTGAGGTCGTCAGGAGTGCTGCATTGTTTTTCAAACGTGTTTTGACCTTATTCAAATCATGCATCTTTTTATTAATGTGGCCTTCTCGTACAGCCCAATATGGTCACTAGTCTAACTTTTGACTTAAAACATTTTCATACCTGCCTCAGCTCCCACCTCGTCATATAAGGTGAGGATAATTTAGAAGTACACTCAAAGGGTGATATACAAGCTGCAATAGTGTCGAATGGTTAGTTTAGTTGTATGCCTGACAGTTCAGTTATCTTAGCAAGAAAGCTAACACCTCCACTGTCGAAATACGACAAAACACGCGACTTCGTTCCCACCTGTATGTATGGTTCCGTAACGCGGCCGTAAACGTTTGGAGAGCCTCCAAGTGTTCGCGGCAGTGTTTTTCATTCAAAATACGCGCGATAGACGCCGAAAAATCGTCTGAGTTGCTCGCAGCTGCCATGTTTTCTCGCTTCACGCGAGTTGGGCGAGTGGGGCAAACGCGGAAGTAGCTCTAAAAGCTCATTGGTTGAGTCACAGCAAGGGGCGGAGTCCAATTACGCGTGAGTGTTTTCAGGCATATTTTACGCAGTTCGATGAAAACAAACGTTCACAGAAGGTGAATGAACGGAGGAGATAACATTTATTGCAGGTTTAACCCTCTCTTAACTTCCCTTGATTTATGCAACGTTTAGTGAGATGCAATTGTTGCCCCTCCCCTTTAATAATCCACACAAGTTCGCCTCCGACATATGAAATCCATTCACCGAGTGCAATGTTTAAAGTCTGCAATCCAGATTTTCATCTCTTCGAGACAAGTTGTGGGACAGTTGTTGCCACAGGACACGCATCTGGGATTTCCATGCAGTGTGGTAAAGTTTAGATCACAGGATTTCCCCCCGCTACGGTTGCCCCCCCGTGTTTTGGTTGGCCACGTGGAGCACGACGGCGGTGGTCAGTCAGATCAGTTGATTATATACGTGGCAAAGTATTCGCCCTCAAGCCATTTTTCATCTTTAACATGAGTTATTTACAGAGCAAAACATTTCCAGTATTGTATATCTGATTATTCATCCCTGCGAGCGGTAATAACTGGAAATATCCTCACCAAACTGGAAGTTTATTGAGGAGCCTGGCCGTGTAAAGTTACAGGAAAAACAGGACATTCTGTGAGACTTGGATGACTTTGGAGCCTCTGTTACATTCACTGCAAGACGGTTGATGGGAGGATGTGGTGGCTTTCCTCGGCGCAAAACAGTGACCACATTTAATGACAATTAGTCTTCAATGGTCACAGCTAATTGCGCAGTTGGATGGCTTTGCTCGAAAATCCAGTGTAAAAGTTATCATCACACAAGTATTCTTTTACATTTGACAAAATAGATTGAACTTCATGAAAAAAAAAGGACAGTCATATGTACATTTGCTGTATGGAAAAAGACTTTCACACACACAAATAAGATGCAAAGCCACATCTGACAAAGGACATTTGCCCAAACATTCTTGCTGCACTATTTTTTTAATAGTACCCACTTTGTCTTCATAACTTCAAGCGAACATGCTCAACAATTATTGCATGTAGAACGGAAAGAAATTTGGACACCCCACGGTGATAATTGCCTCCAACATTCCTCTTTGCCACCCATACATTACATTTTTGTTGCAAATCTGGAATGTATTAAACAATTCCAGGAAATGTAATTCACTTTAGTTCACTTGGCTTTAAAAAAAAAACAATTTTAATGCAGATAATTCATAATTGGCTATTTGTACAATTTGGGCATACAATTTGGACGTCGCAACGTCCTCATTCATCTGTTGACGTCGTCGTCCGCCTCGCACATGTCACGCAGCTCAGAACGAGAACTCGGAGATGATGATGTTGATGACGACAATGTTGCGGTGTGAGACGAATCCCGGCTTGATGAAGTTCAAGGCCACCTGCAACTCAACGTCCTGGGGCCCAGCGATGGGTCTCACCTGGCGCACCACACCTGGCAAAATGACAGATAGGCTGTATGTGTCTCATAAACGGAGGACTCCAAAACCAAACGCCTACAGTGAAAACATCTGTGACTTTGAATCTGTGTGGCTTTAAATGGCGGGGTAGTAAATTATCTTAAATGACCATTGCGATAGTTGTGAACGATCGAGCTCTCAGTGGATCCGTTTGGCCTTACCAATCACGTAACCCTGATAGAAGCGCTTGACAACATCGTAGGAGTATTGGTCGTCCGTCGCCAGCATTTCAAAGACCACATCGAAGTCACCGTTGGCGTAATGAGCCGGCAACAATGTCCGCAGGATAGCGATTTCTGCGGAAGGAAAAGTGATTTTGTACGGCGCTGAGGTGGGAAGATTTCAAAGGCCGTTCGATTTCACCTTCGGGTTGATCGACGACGGTGTAGGTGGGCAGGGAGAGGACGGTGTAGGTGACGATGTGGACGGGGTCTCGCATGCAGGCCAAGTTGTTGAGGTGGCAGGCCTTGTGGCAACGCACGCTCATCGAGTCCTTGTACACCGATCTGAGGTTGGGGCAAACAAAACAAGCAGGAGACACGTGAGACGGCAGAGAAAGGATTTGTCAGGATCCCCGCGCTTGGATATGAACCCTTTCAGGGACAGCGGTGACTACAGTGGACATCTTAACATGTTCTCAGGTTACAGGGTGCATGCAAGGGTTAACGAGACGCCGCTGGAGAACCTGGCAGCACCTGAATAGCCTCATAATCCACCTTTCCGTTGGGGGATGAGTGCCGTTGGATGAGTCCAAACCCCACGCTCCATCTTTACAATAACACTTACTCGAGTGAATACAGTGGGGCTTTCAAAATAAAACCGCAGGAAAAGCGCACAGGGACCAGATCCAGCCAGCAGGTGAGTCCAAGTCGCTCACTGACTCAGAAGCCGAGACCATGCGGTCGGCCCTCGAGTGCCAAAAAAAATCTATACTGATGTGATCCAGTGACATCATGAGCGCAGGGTCAACATTTTGTCAAATCATACACATCCGAACAAGCCTCATTCCAAAAATAAGATTCCAAAACAGAGATACTGTAATTATTGTCATGTTGCATATTCAATGATTAATGTGGTATTTTGACAAGGAGGGCCCCTCCAATCCAAAGATTTACCATCACCGCAGTTACGTTACATTTTTTTTTTTTTGAATCAACCTCTCGCAGGAAAGTGGAACACTGGAAAATAAAAAGTGTCCGCTTGCGTTTATCCAGCTGAACGACGCGGCTACCGCAGGCGCTTTGGTATCATTTACAGCAAATGAAGTGTTAATCACCTGACACCGACACTCAGAGGCACCATCCATCATGAGCGGTTCCACCGCTAATTGGGTCGCCTTGCTGATGCTGGCCGAGGCCCCAAGGTGCCCAAAACTTAAGTGGCGAGCTTATTTTTCCTGCTGTCCGCTGAGGGTGACTGGAAAAACTTGCTCTCAGAAACAGGAATGTTGAAGAGAAGAAGCAGGTAGTGTGTGTGCGCGGGTAGATGGAAAGGTCATTTGCACATGCGTTTTTGACGGTTTAATTGCAAATACATAAAAAGGTACACAATGAGAAACTGCCACACAGATGGGATGAAAGGCCATCTAGTCATGGGGCGGTCAATGGCTACCGAGCGCCCTCTAACGGGTTGAAAAGTGTACTGCCGCCCTAAAACAAGACTGATTCAAAATGTTGCCTGCTAATTCAATTTTTTTGCAAAAAAAAAAAAAAAAAGCATCTTAGCTCCTAATTTCCCAATCAAATAAAAGCCAGTGGTGATTTGATTTGACTAATTTGCAAGCTAACAGCCAATCACGGTGATGAAATGTCGCCGACAGCCGACGCCATTTTGCATACTGCGATCTCGTCCGCGTACATATTACGCGAATAAAGTGGGCACATTTTCGTTTGGAAGCTCTGTTTGAAAGTAGCTGCGATACACAAAAAAAAAAAAGGGAAAAATGATAAGAAGACACGAAAATGAATCACATAGGATCCT
Organism: Hippocampus kuda; assembly: GCA_901007745.1. Classification (NCBI taxonomy): domain Eukaryota; kingdom Metazoa; phylum Chordata; class Actinopteri; order Syngnathiformes; family Syngnathidae; genus Hippocampus; species Hippocampus kuda. The sequence continues at coordinate 48,504 of CAAKHF010016067.1, forward strand.
CAAAATGTCCCCTTGATGCTAATATAAGGTGGAAGAAAATGAGAATGGAGTAAGGGCCTTGGTTCTTCTTCTATACTGGTTCCGCTGTTGAAGGCTGGTTCAGTAGCATCCGTGTGACAAACACAGCGACCTTGGCCACGTACAGGTGGGTTGTCCCGGAGCGAGTCAGCCTCATCTCCAGCGTCAAAAAGAAGTCCCGAGGCGTGGTCACGGTGCGTCGCAGCGTGATCATTTCCCCGCGGGCCTCAAAGTAGCCCCACTCGTCTCCGGAAGCTATGATCAGTTGCGTTAGGTCGCCGGGAGTGGCTCTGGCAGGGCCCATCCGGAAGACGTTGACGGGGGTGGGCGTGTTGGCGGGGAGCGCGACGTTGTAGAAGTCGATTCTCAGGGGCAACGAGAAACACGACGCGGGGTCCCGTGTCAACTCGCAGGTTACGCGCTCGCAACGGCTGGAAAGGAGAGATGAAAAGTTGATGGGGATGTGGGGGGGGTGACAAGAGGAGGGATGCTGACATCTATTCATTTTTTTTGTATTGTTTAAAATTACAGGGAAAATGGAGCCCCATCCCAGCTGGTTTAGACGGACGAGACTTTAAGGCGGGCAAACATTCAAAACGAGCCCTATTATTTTATTATTAATCATGCGTCGATTCCAACGCGCAAGCTTCCGACTCGTGAACAAGCAGCGCGCTCACCTGTGTGCCGCTTGCCGGTAGAAGGGCGGACAATGAAAGACCAAGCATCGGTATCCTCCGTGGATGTTGAAGCAGCTCTGCGAAGCGCCGCAAGAGTGGCTTCCGGTTGCACACTCGTCAATGTCTAAACACAAAACACCAACATTAGTTACCCACTGAAAATGTTTCAGCTCCTTCAACTGTCTCCTTCGCTTCCTCTGGTCCAGGTTTAGTGTGTTACACACCACGCCACCAAACACTGCACTGACTTTGCATTTAAGAAATACTTTTATCAGATTCAAGTGATTTCTCGGACCACTGTGGGCTTTTCTTTCATGCTTGCATCAGTTTGATTTTCACCGCTGGATTTTCACTTCCGTGTGAGGCATTACCTTGGCACGTGCGGCCGTTAGACGCCAGGGTGTACCCCACAGGCGGGCAGGAGCAGTCGAAGCTCCCCGGTGAGTTCAAGCAGCGGTAGGGGCACACTAGGTTACCGTTAGGCAGCGCACACTCGTCGATATCTGATGGTAAACACGGGTTGTTGACATAAGTCGCAATGGATCCCGAGAGTGGATGAGTAAATCGTCGTGTGGACCCAGCACCCCAAAGCATTCGGTGGAGCCGTGTACGCGACATGACCTCATGAGTTTGCCTCGTGGCTCAAAGCTGCACCTTCACATGTTTTCCCATCGCTGTCACTCAGCTGGTAACCACGGTGGCAGTAGCACTGGTAGGAGCCGTAGACGTTGGCGCACTCCTGGCTGCATGGGTTGGACTCACACTCGTTGACATCTGAAAGAAAAAAAAAAAACAAATAAAAACAGTCCAATCCAAAATAGATGAGGAAAAAAAAAGAAGCCTGTCTTGACAAAGAGTAAAAACTCCCATCACCTTCGCAACTCCTGTCATCGGAGGATAGTTGAAAGCCAGTGGAGCAGCTACACTTGTAAGACCCCTCTGTGTTTTCACACGTGTGGGCACATAGCTTCCGGGGATAATGTTTGCATTCGTTGATATCTAGAAAGTGGATGACAAATGCATTCACCCTTTTCAGGGACAGCGGTGACTACAGTGGACAGCTTATCGTGTTATCAGTTTACATGGTGCATGGAAGGGTTAAAGACAGGGCTGGGCATTTTCTAGCTGGTCCGAGTGATATTTTCCTTTTGATTAATACATTTTTGTTGGGATGTTTTTTTCTGGCTGGAACTTGGCTCAAATATTATTTTTACCTTCGCAGAGCCTGTGGATGCTGTTGAACACAAAGCCGCTATTGCAGTTGCAGCGGTATGTGCCCACCATGTTGACGCAGCCGTGGCCCCGACAGATATCCGCCTGGCACTCGTCGACATCTGGGGGAGAAACGGCAAAGCGAGACCGAGATTGCCGCCAGCGCTTAAAAGGCAACTGGTACAAGGGTGAAGACATGCACCTTCGCAGCGGGTGCCGTTGGCGTCCAGGTGGTAGCCTCGTCTGCACGTGATCGTGTTCCTGCGACAATGGTACGAGCCCGGCGTGTTGATGCACGTGTGGCCGGGCTGGCACGGATTCGGGGGGGTCACACACTCGTCGATGTCTAAGCGATAGGATGCAAAGAAAAATGGATTACAAACGCAACGGCTCGACACATTTGCGGTTGTAAACCACTACGCTGGATATCCTCAGGTTAGAGCGGATATATAATGTGGTCTACTTTTTCAATTTCAAGCGGAACAAAGATTCATATACTAAATATATGGGTGCCCTTGTTTGTTGTTTGTATTTTATGTGAATTTACGTCTGCGTATGTTTGTCTCTTCATTTTAAAAATTATTTTTCTTTTTGGCTGCGATGGTTGTTTCTTTTTGGATAGACGTTGTTTAAGGCATGTTTTAATTTTAATGCAGTTTGGTTTATGTACGCAGTAAATTCTTGGGAACCTTTTGGTGTTTTGTCGCCGCCTTGTGGCAACTACACGTAATCGCAACTCATTTTTTTCCCCCACTGTGGCACGCTCGCTCTGATTCTGGTGAACAGCGAAGCTTTCCTGAAATGTCAAATTCACACTTGTGGGGGAGGGACAGAGCCTTGCCGCAATAGGTGAGAAAGTGGAAGTGATTGACATCAACCTCCAAAAGATTTGGAATTGCCCTACTTGAACGGGTCATCTGAGTTACCGATGCAGCTGCCGAAAGGGTCTTGAATGAACCCTTCAGAGCACTTGTTCTTGGGGTCACATTGGAAGGAACCTTCGGTGTTGGTGCACTCAAAGTCCACTCCGCAGTTGTGAATGCTCAAAGCGCATTCGTCAATGTCTGGCACGAAAGAAGAGAATCAAACTTTGCACGGGTCGCGTCACCGTGAATGGCGATGTGGTTTTCGCGCCGCGTTTACCTTCGCACTGGTTACTGTCCGTGAGCTCGTACCCGGTGCCGCAGTTGCCTTCCCGTTGGCAGCGGAATGAGCCTTCCGTGTTGATGCACGCTTGGCTGGCGATGCAGTTGTGCGCGCCGAGCAGACACTCGTTGATATCTGCCAACGGAATCACGCGCGCCATCAAAAAAAAACCCCGAAATCGAAGAAAAGGAATGTCACGACTCACCGTCACAGGTCGTCCCGTCCCGTCCCAGTCGATAACCAACGTAACAGGCACACATGCCGTCCTCGATGCAACGGTGCGTGCAATTCATGACTGGGGAGTTTGGGAGACCAGGATGGAATCTCTTTGCAGTCTTCCAAAGTATATAAAAACCTCTACTGATACTACGTCGTCAGATACAAACCTGAACAGTTGTGTGGTGCCAGGAGAGGCACGATGGTGAAATTCACTTGGGGCACGGTGGGACCATCGAATGGAAGCAGTGCGGTCATATTCACTGAAAACAACAACCGCAATCAATGCCTTTGACATGTAGCGAAGACACTTTCGACATGTTTGTCACCATATGGGGCTGCAACAGCCTTCAAATTGTTTTCGGTACAACTCTAGAGCAGTCAGTACAAAAAAAACGCAACCGACAGTCATTGTATTTCGTGGAACATGGCCTTACTTTCAATGGTACATAGATAAGAGAGATAGCAGATGGCATTTCGAAATAATTATGTTGGAAATGTTTGTTTTTTTTTTAATTTTACAAAAGCGTGTATCACCTGCAGTCGAATTAAATCCCCCCGCGGTGTAATTGGCACAGCAGTTTCTGGCAACCTCCTCGCACTCGATGCCGAGGGCCATGTAACTCAAGCCGCAATCCGGGTCTTGGTCCGCCGACGCCATTCCCAACATGCAGCAGTCGCAGCACCTCTAAACGCACAGTTGTGGAACTGCCATCAAAAGTGCAAAAGCTGATGGCGGGCGGGGGGTGTCACCTTGGCGATTTGATTTTCCCAAGGCTTCCCAGGGAAGAAGTGCCTCTCGCAAGCCCCCTGCCAGTTGGCCATGGAGGCGCCTTCGTCGCACAGCCGCCGCTCAGCGACGGCGACGCAGCATTGTTCCTGGGCCAGCCTGCGCCACACAACAACAAACATGACGACAACGTAACTCCTCACTCTGGAAGGCCGTAAAATAATTTCTTAAGCACAAAAATGAGTTTGACACCCCTGGTCTAAGTCAAACTCCATGACATATTCTTCTTCTTCTTTTACCTCATCCACAAATGACCCAATTTAGCTTGAACTACCCGAATGCTTGCGCACTTTGACGTATAGACTTCACTCACTTTTGGTGATAAATGAAAGAAAAAAAAAAAAAAGCAAAGCACAGTGGAATGTTTGACAAACATCTTAAAGAAAGCTGGAAAGCAATCGCGTCCCCCCCCCGAGCAGGGGACAAAGATCGCAGAGAAGGCCCGATGCGCATCTTTACCTGCAGGCGTGGTAGTGGGAGATGTAGGGGAGGTCGTTGCAGTTGGTCAGGGTTTGAGCCCTCTCCTTGCCGTCCTCGCAGCAGCCGTGGAGCGTGTGCGGATGCGCCGATTCCACCGACTCTTCAACAAGGCCCCCACGGGAACATGAGAAGCGGTGTGATTCGTTTGGCGGTCATCACAAATCACGTGGAGTGGAAAGGAAGCGCTCTTACCGTAGCCACGAGGAAACGCGCACATGACAAGAAAAAATGTCCACAGGGCCATCTGGTCGCCGCGCTGGCTTCGACTTGCGTGTGGACTCCGGCGGAGTTGCGCCGTGAAGGACGCGTCTCGCCTTGGTGATCGTGGGAGTGTGCGCGTGGGGTGGGCGTGGAGGTGCGTGTTGTAGTTGGGGGGGGGGGCTTGGAATGTGTGAACACGGCATCGACACACGCAAGAAAAAAAGTGCATTATCACTCGAAGGAAAAACAAAAAACAGAAATGTTCTTGATCTTAACATCAACCGAATTGGAATTGTTTTCTGTCGCCTTTTTCCTTTCGGTACGTTTTTATCAGCGTATTTTGAATATGCCCCAGTGACCATTTTATCCGTATGAGCTGCTTTCTTTGGCAAATGTTTATCTTCTGAGCAACAAGAAACAAGAACGAAACATTTCCTGACGTGTCGAGATCATGTTCGCTCCAATCTTGCTGCGCAGAGAGCGAATTGTGATGTACAAGGACGTTCGGTGAGAGGGATCCTCGCGTCTCAGAATTATCGGCAGCTGATAATAAAAGAGGTGAGTGGTGCTCGCATAGATTACAGACTGGGGAGGGGGGGAAGGGGCGGGGGAGACAAGGTTGCTGTGTGATAAATAGCTTGATGAGCTCATCGGCGAGGATAAAAGATAACGCGTTCATTTTTTTTTTTCTCCATGAAAAGGGATTCTTTAAAATGACACACTTGCATCTGTACAGAAGCCACAGCGGCTCACAGCGTATCGAGCCATGAATACACGACGGATAGAAGAACAAATCCGAAAGTCATGTGAGCCAGAAAAGAAAAAGGATTGCGTCATGCATCTTGCTTGGACTGCCTGCTTTTTATCCTTCGCGACAAAAGGGAATCCGTCACTGGCGGAGGTCACTGACTTGTGAGTCGCGACGACAGTAAAATTGTTAAAATGTCCGCCCTGCAGAAAGTCAAATAGAAGCCCACGATGAGACTCCGGCGTGTATTAAATAACGTGCGCTCAGTCGAGCGGTGCTCAAAGGTTCCGATTGGAAAAAAGGGAAGACGCCATCAGCCGTCTTTTTTCTCCGCTTCCTCACTGGCGCAATCCGTCTCACCTGCTGCTTGGTCCTGCGTTTCTTCGTTGGGGGCCATTTCCTCTGTGCTCTCCTGGCTTTTCGGAACGTCAGAAGTCTGTTCGTTAGCCGGGGGGGTCTGATCCTCTTTCGGGGAGCCCACCGTGGGCTGGTCCAGAGCTTGGGAGGTTTTTACCTCAGCGGGAGGGGCCGCTTCGTCCTCCTGCTTGACTTTGTCCTCGGGCGGAGGCTCTCCTCCGTCTTCAGTCGCCACCTTTGCGTCGGTCGCCTGCTCCTTCGTTGTCCGCTCGTCTCCGGCGGCTTCCCCCGGTGGGGGCGCGTTGTCCTCCGCGGGGGGGGCCGGGTTCTCCGCGGGACCGGCTGCTTTGTCGTCCTGCGGGGGGGCGGCGGCGCTTTCCTCCTCCGGCCCTTTCTGCTGCTGTTCGTCGTCGTCGTCGATCTCGTCCTCCAGTGGCGGGATCATGCCTTCTTCCCTTTCGCCGGGGAACATCTTGTCGGGGTAGACCTGCCTCAGCTGCTCCTCAAAGTAGTCCTCCAAGTACAAGCCGGCGCTGCCCACCTCTGTGGTCGCCTGCAATCACCAAGACACTCATAGGACAGAAATCAACTTTTGGGGTTCCGAACTTGACATTTTTCTATTTTGTCGCCAAGGCTCGAAAATAGAATTGTCTGTTTTCTGTTTCGCACCCTCATCAATCCTTTTACCTTGTAGTACTTGGCACAGTTCATGAATATGAGCCTCACGTCTGCGACAAACTCCTCGGGAGTCAGGTAACGTTTGCCGTTGCTCGCCTTCCCCTCCAGCTTCCTCTTCACGAGGGATAAATCCACCGGGTTTGTGATCACCTCTTTGTATTTTTTGGACTCCTGCAGGAGAGAGAGCGAAAAAAAAAAGAAAGAAAACAATTACTTAAAAAAAAGCCCCACGGACCTTCAAGTTGTAATTTCAAAACCAAGTGAAATGATTCCCTTCAGTCATTCCTAAATCTTTATGATATTCAGATAATTGTTTGCCAATATGGCACGAAGCAGGCAGACCGACCCACTTTTGAGGCAGGAACTTCAAAATTGTGCCGGCAACATTCTTAAAATACAATCTTGGTACTTTTAACAAGACACATGAAAGAGAAACGCCACCGCTATTCACTGGAGGCGGGATCTTACGGAGGCGTGCTGGAAATGGGCGCTGAAGTCGTTACAGAAGAGGAGGAGGAGCAGCCGCTCGCATGCCTGCAAATGAGGAGGAACAATGAGAGAGGGGAAAAAAAATAGTGGACAGCAAGCCGCCGCGGTCTAAAAACAGCTACGACAAAAACAAAACAAAACATGAATGGAAAATAAATTGTGCACCCTTTGGTCAACAGGTGGCAGTCTTTCCGGCGCCTGCGTGTCCTGCTTGTCGCATTCGTACTGCATCTCGGGTGAGACCAGGTCTCGGCAGAAGGAGCAGAACCACTCGCCACTGAGGGGGAGACGAGGATTAGACGACAAATGCAAATGCACGGGGGGACTCAAGTAGGAAAGGAAGGTAGGAAGGAAGGAAGGAAGGAAGGAAGGAAGGAAGGAAGGAAGGAAGGAAGGAAGGAAGGAAGGAAGGAAGGAAGGAAGGAAGGAAGGAAGGAAGGAAGGAAGGAAGGAAGGAAGGAAGGAAGGAAGGAAGGAAGGAAGGTAACTCGGGTGTAAGAACGGGCGATGAGAGGAAAGAAAGCAAGGAACTGAGAATGGTCGGAAGAGAGGGAGGAGCGATGGGAGCAAATGCGGAAGGTCTGCAAGGCAGAAAGGAAGCAAGGAAGGTCGGGAAAGTGAAAAGGAGGGAGGGAGAAAGGAAGGATGGAAGGAAAAAGAGGGACAGGTGGGAAGAGGCGACGGCAGATCTGCCAAAGGCGCTCAGGGCCACTTTTCAGTCTGTCCATCAAGACGTTTGCGCTCCGTCACCTGGGCGACTCATTGAGCAAGGGGATGTGGCAGGACAGGTGGAAAACTTTGGGACACTTGTCGCAGCACAGCAGCTCGCCTCCATTCTGGCACACGGCGCACCAGTCCTCGTTGGGGTCGTCCTCTGCCGCGGCGCTCTTCTCGGACTGCGGCTGCGCGCCGGGCGGAGGGCGCGGCTTGCTCGCCTGCGCCGAGTCCGTTTGGCGGGTGGAGAAAGGCGGGCCGATCTTGAGCTGCAGCGCGGGGCAGGCCCCCGTGCTGCTGTCAGGAAGGCTGGACTGCACCTAAAGACAAAAGGGTGAGAGTCCCCCCCCCGAGCTGCTCGCAAAGAGGAAATACGGCAACGCTCAGAAGCCGAACGCTCCTTACAAAACGAACTTCATCCTCATCCTCCGGTTCGTCCTTGATGACGATGACGGGCCCGGGGGACGACCTTCTCCGTCGCTTGGCCGCGGGAGCGGACGCCGGCTCGCTACTCGGCTTCCAGGACGCCGGCGGCCTTCCCGTGTCGGGATGGCGGGAGGGTGACGGAGAAAGAGACGGCATGTTGGAATCGGACACGCCTCGCACGGTAACACGGAGGCCATGTTCCAATTTGGATCGCTTTCGGCGTGGCTGTTCATTGCTTACCCTGCGCTTCGCTCTGACGATGACGGTTTGACCGTGGGCGAGTTGTGCCTTCCTTGTGCTTGACACACACACCCCAAATAAAAAAGTGTGGGGGGAGGGGGCGGGGGAGAAAGAGTGAGGATGGAAGCGAGCGTGGCATTTGTGCTGTGCTGTATTTTGGGAGTGAGTGTACCCAGTTTGTCAGCACTTGTTGTCGCTAGGCTTCTCGCAAGAGTGATGCTAAGGGACGGGACCGCGCCACCGGCTTCGCTCCTCTTCAGGTAGGAGAGCTCTGCCAGGTTCCGCTGAGGGAGAGGAAAAAAATAATACATTGTGGGGGTAAGGGGTGGGGGGGTGACATAAGCAGCGCATCGGGCTTATTGGACCGACCTGGATGGGCGGTACTTGCGAGGCCCCTCCAGCGGACACAGGATGCGGGTAGCGAAACAGGCCCTGCGATAGAGGCGAAGGTTTGAGCGTGTCTCGGAGGGACTCCATCTTTGTTCCCGCGACTCTCACACTACCAACGTGCTGTATTTTACAAAAGGCGGGCGCATGGTGCTTTTCCATCACGGCGTAGGAACCCTGTTGAGGAGTCCGGTTTGAAGCGACACAATTGTTTTGCGTCCTCGTCGCTCACCTGAGGAGACGGGAACCCGCTGTTCTGCAGCAGCGAGGAGTTGGGACTCCTGGTGTTGCCGTGGGCGGTCCCGTATCGGCGTCCCATCTGCGGCAAGCCGCTGTGGACCTGTGATGGGGAGGAGCCGCCCTGGATGGGTCGCGTCGGAGGCGGGGGACCGGGGGGTCCGTGGGGCCCGGGGAGTCGGCTATTCTGGTACCAGGACCAATGGTTGGATGCGGCCTGCCTGTGGGGCTGCTGGGAAATTTTGTCAACCTGAGACAGAGGATTTTGTCAAAGCAAAGAGCGAACATTTCATGGGCTCGCATGATCCGAGTGCATTGAGGCCAAGGGGAAATCCTCCAACCTGCATCTGCAGCTGGGCCAGCGTACTCTGGCGCTGCTGAGCGGATAACGAGAGCCCCCCGCTCGCCGGCTCTCCTCTGGCACCTCCTGCTCCTTGGTTGGACATGGACGCCTGTACGGAGCTTCTTTCAACCACCAGAGAACCTGGAGACCACAAGTCAACCACTAAAAACTCGATCGGGACAGGCGCCGCTTTCGGAGGAAGTTTTTTTTTTTTTTTTTTTTTGGTCAATTAATATTTTTCACAATTGGCGTTAGCATGCCTGCTGTGGCCCTCGACAGCCATTCCAATTCATCCTGTTGGCAGGTGTGAAAAGGAATTGCCCATCTCACCCCCCCCGGTTGAAGTTTTTATGATCACGACCCAACAGCTGCTTCGGTGAGGCCACCACTCACCAAGGTCGACGTTGGTGGCCCAGAAGCCGGAGCGACACTGGAAGCGGACAGAACTCTGAGGGATGATGGAGGGATTGCATCTGGCGCCCATGAGGTAGTGGATCTGGAACAGAATCTGTCAAGAGATTTGCGATGAATAAGAATATTCCACATGTGGTGGATATTCCGGGCCGCTGCGGCGGGAGTCACCAGTCTCTTGCAGTAGAGGAGTGCGGTGCCACTGTGGCTCGCTGTGGCCCACTTGGTGAAGCTGATCACGTGGTCGAGTTGCCGGCGCAGCGAGTTGACTTCATCCTGCTGCTTTTTCAGGCCCAGCTCGTGATCTTTCGTCAGAGTCTGGCGAAACGACATCCGGTCATTCATCTCAACGGTTGCCGAGCGCGAGGGATTCAAACCAACCTCCAGCTGGTTGGCAAGGACTTTTCCCTTCCGGTTGATCTCCATAATCAGGTTGCAAATGGCCTTCTTTATTTCGTTGGTGACAGACTTTCGGTTTTCTTCAACCTGATGCAGTCTGCAAACACAATTTGAACAAGATTCGTTCTGAAGTGACGCACAACATCAGACGTCCATAAACGTTTACCCGTTGCTGATGCAGTTGGAGACCTCCTCGATGGCCTTCCTTTTTTCTTGCAGCTGCTGCGTCATGTTCTCCAGATACTGTCTGTGGTTCCTGTACGCATCCTCCAAAAACTGATAGCTAGACATAAACAACGTGGAAGCAAAAAAAAAAAAGAAATCAATCAATGAAACGATCACGCATGTGTGTGACAGATTGCTTTGTCGCAGTTGCAACATGTGCATCACAAGTTGTTGTTCCTCGTTAATATGTGCAGAAGGCGAGGGGCACGAAGCGCGAATTGATTGAGTTGAGGATATTCATACTTGTGATCCTTGTGTTTTAGCAGCTGGCAGTCGCGACAGGTCAGACGATCGCACGTCTCGCAAAAAAGCTTCAGCGGCTCCTGCTTATGGATGTCACAAAACACGGGCTTCAGCGAGGAAACAGCCACCGCTTCTGCACATGAGAAAGGGGGGCGGGGGGCAATTAAAAACATACAAACGCAAATTACAAACATATTCAACTGCTTGAGTCGCCCTACCTGGAGACATTTCTTTCTTCTGCCGTATCGTGTGATCCCTGGTGAACTTGACCCTCTGGTGCGCCTCGATACAGGTCACACACAAGAACTCCACGCACTCCAAACAGTAGCCCGTTGCCTCCGTGTTGTCGTCACAGCTCATACACACCTGACAGAACGGAGGAGGAAATGTTGAATACGAGGCCGACACGAAGGGGGACGTCGTGACTTCAGCCGCCCAACCTGGCTGTTTTTCTCCATGGTGCTACTCGGCACCTCGGCCGAGTCCTTGACAAAGAAATTGTCCAACATGTCCATTTCCCAGCATTCCTGGCGGCATACTGGACAGCGGATGGTCCCCACTGGATGGAGAGATCATGCGCCAAGTTTAAGTCTGACAATGGAACTGGTGTCAGGGGGGAGTGGGTTTAAACTTTAAAATACATACTTTGCAACTGGTTAACGGTTAACCAGTTATAAATGGGTTAACTGTTAACGCATCATGCATAGTGTTGATTGCTGCAGCTTGACTCACATTGCTTGTTGTTTTCCACTTGGCCGAGGGGGTGGAGGGAGTGCTCCCTCCTGGGTTCGACTCCCCTGAACGGCGCTGGCAGGCATCGCTTGCAGAACGAATGAAGGCAAGGGAGCAGTTTGGGCTCTCGGTTATGAAAGCTCAACTTACAGATGGGGCATGTGTCCATGAGCCCGAAAGCGCCTTGTGGCTTCGGCCTCTCTTCCCCAAGGGGCAAACTCTCTGCCTCGTTCTCCACGATGATGACAATGTCGTCGCTGGCAGCAGATTTGACACTCGGATCCATTTCAATGACACGTATTGATTAGTCCGGCCAGTCAGTCGATTGTAGCGTTACGCTGGGAAACAAAGGCCGCCCTAGCTTTTGCCGTTATACTTCGGGACATGGCAAACAAGTGTCATACTTTTCATATATTGTCGGTATTAGTCATATAGCAGTCACAGGACGCCCGAACGACAAGGTTATTGCTGAACGATTGCAAACGATTCGGGACTGGGAGGCTAGCATCGTTAGCAACGTAGCTTCCTCGTTGATTTGTCATTCAAGTGGGAAAATCCAAGCCACTCGTGGGATTTATTATTAGAGCTGTTTTAAAATGGAAATTTATGGGCTGTCCAAACACAATTTCAAACGACGTACGTTCTACTGAGGTCTCAGTCTTGAGAAATGACGGTTGCTTTTGACCAAAACAGCCGATCGACCCAGAATGCACCGCGGCGCCTTAAAGCTACAGCGCCCCGTTTATAATCGCAAATTTCATACGATACGACCTCCATCATTCCATTTCACTCCAAACAAAAATGGATGGCTCGTGTCAAATAATGGGTTACGTGACGCCGTTGTGGTTCCATTTCCCATGTTTACGTTGTCGCTCTTTGGACATGGGTGGGGTTTTCCATTGTGACCAAAGGGCAGGCAGAAAGCACGGCTCGTTGCCAGATGTAAATATCAGATATTGCAGCGTGGAGCATTCGGTGCACACGGTGCGCAGCTAAGAAACTCATTTAATCATTCACAATTTGATCAACATGAACTGGACCGCCGAGAGTCACGCTGTCCCCCTTTGCGACGGGATGAGCATGCCTGTGATAGGACTGGGTACTTACGCAGATCCGCGCACGGTAAGAAACATTGCGCCACATCTGGAGATCATTAATAACTTCATATTACACTACTACGGGCAGACTTTAAAAAAAAAAATTGTTCTCCCCCACAGACCCCGAAAGAAAGTGCATACCGTGCTGTAAAAGTGGCTATTGAGACAGGATACAGACACATTGATGGCGCTTTGGTTTACTTCAACGAACACGAAGTGGGGCAAGCCATCAGGGATAAAATAGCTGATGGAACTGTCAAAAGAGAAGACATTTTCTATTGTGGAAAGGTTTGCAATGCATTCGATTGCATTTCGAACTGCTCACTCAACTACGCATGGATTCATATTGTCTGTAAACATTGCATTGTTGTGCAGCTCTGGAATACTTTCCATCCGCCTGAACTGGTCCGACCTGCTCTGGAGAGAACTTTGAAGACCTTGCAACTGGAATACGTCGACCTCTACATCATTGAGCTGCCCACGGCCTTTAAGGTACGCTTTTGTGTTCGACGCGACAAGAACAACGCATGGGTGAAGAATTTTGTTAACTCTGAATATCGGTGGTTTTCTGCAGCCGGGAGATAACTTCTACCCAAAGGATGAGCAGGGGAAGTACATTTATCATGACACAGACCTCTGTGCTACTTGGGAGGTGAGAATTATAGTGCACCCCCTCGATCTAAATGCAAAAATATTTACTAAGCCGAGTATTAACTATTAACAGGCAGGTGCACTAGCGCGAATCCTGCATATTTGCTCAAACTCATGTAGCCTTTCATTATTTGCATTTTGCTTGCTTGTCTGTTTAACTGCCTATTCCCTCCCCCACTCCTGGCAAAGGCTTTGGAAGCGTGCAAAGACGCCGGGTTGGCGAAATCTCTCGGGGTGTCCAACTTCAACAAGCGGCAGCTGGAGTTGATCCTCAACAAACCTGGACTGAAACACAAACCGGTTTCAAATCAGGTGCAAATATGTACAAGGAAGACAAAAAGACTCTTGCGCAACGAGTTCCATGACTGCACAAATTAGTCGGATCTCATTATACTCAACAAATACAATGAATTACATAAAACTGCGAACATGCCGCCAGACTAATTGCGCTGCTCATGCTGATTGTATGCCGATGAATGCAAAACAAAACCCTCACTCCGGCAATTCATCTTTTCAGGTTGAATGTCATCCGTATTACACTCAACCAAAGTTGCTGGAGTATTGCCGGCAGAAAGAAATCGTCATCGTGGGATACAGCCCGTTGGGGACTTGCAGAGACGCATCCTGGTATCGCGGACGGCCCCGATCGATTCACGTCTGACTGAAAATGAAGTGTTGTTCAAAACTGGCTTTGTTTGAGATGGAGAAATGTCATTTCCCGACAGGGTCAACTTAACCTGCCCGCCACTATTGGAGGATGAGCTTCTCGTGTCTCTGGCCAAGAAGTACAAGAAGACCGCAGCTCAGCTTGCTCTCAGGTTCAACGTGCAGAGGGGTGTCGTGGTCATTCCAAAGAGCTTCAGCCCACCTCGCGTTCGGGAGAACTTCCAGGTTGGTTTCAACGCCTTGGGCTGTATCGTCTTAAAAACAAGAAACAGAATCCCGCACGGCACCATCTGTGCAGATCTTTGACTTCTGCATTTCCGAAGAGGATATGAAGGCCATTGAGGGGCTGAATAAGAATATTCGCTTTGTGGAACTTCTCATGTGAGGAAAAGTGCATGCCCAGACATTGAGATTCTTTCCGTGAATAAATAATTCACATTTGTTTCCCCCCCTGTTGTTACACAGGTGGGCTGACCATCCGGAATATCCCTTCCATGATGATTATTAGACACCAATTTTAAGATGTACATGTCAGCTGCTTCACAATCATGTCGCATGTGCTTTTGGAGTTTTACCGGTATGTAAGTCAGGGCTGTCAAACTTATTTTAGCTCGATGGGCGCACTTGGGACAATTTGATCTCAAGTGGGTCAGAGCAGTAAAACACAGGGCTCCAACAAACCAACTCTTGACTGATATTTTGCAGTCTCCAGTGTTTGAAAATATTTCGACCTGCGGTATTCATTGAGTGCAAAGGTGCCATTGCATTTTCGATGAAGTAGGCTTACTTTCATCCTGACACTCGACATCTTCTACCCTTCACAAGTGCATCATCAGTACGAGGAATGAAATCCTGAGTAGCAGCTCATTTCAAAATGTCATTTAAATTGCAAGTGCGACCTCTAGTGGACAAAATACACGACAACAGTTACTTTGAAAAGTTTGAAATGTTCTTTCTCCCAACGGGATAGATTGGATGACCCCCGAAAAAAGAAACAAGTCAATATATAAACACTTTTTACACAAAAAAAAAAAAAATCCATTCATGCCCACTTTTGTGATTTCTTGAAATTGTTAAATAATGAACAAAAAAGTGGCAGGAAACAATTTCAGGTCCAGCCCATCAGATGGCTGGCTGCTCGACACGTGAGCCCTGAATTTTGGGTCAGATGCTGGAAATTGGCTGCCACTCAAGAGGCTCGCGCTCTTTCTATCTCTCTCTTTTTTCCCCATTTTTGTTCAAATGGCCGCCATTGAAAGCGATCGATCGATGCCCTGCGATTGGCTGGCAACCAATTCAGGGTGTCCCCCGCCTACTGCCCGAAGACAGCTGGGATAGGCTCCAGCACCCCCCGCGACCCTAGTGAGGATAAAGCGGTTCGGAAGATGAATGAATGAATGAATGAAAGCGATCGATACTGCTGTAACATTTTTATTGTAACATCTGGCCAGTCATACGAATGCGGCTTTGGCGCGCACGAGAAAAGTGAAAAGAAATGAAGCAACGCCACCACAAGGAGCACGCGTGACTCAGCACCGCCGGCAGTCACAAGTGCCACATATGACGTGAAAATAAGAGGAAGTGCTACGCACGGCACATGTAAGGAAGAACATGCAGAATGCTGCAGATGGATACGTTTCAAACTGGGTTGCCCTCGCCAACGTTCACGATGAATAGAGGAGTAAATATTTGTGAGGGCAGCAAGCGTACCCAAAAGTGCTCAACAGAAATCAAAGTGGACCGTCTTGGAGCCACACTCAGCACCCGCGCCTGCCAATTCCTCCACATCAGAACTCGGCGTGGAACGGGTAGTCCTTGTGGTTCACGCTCCTATAAAGGCCCAAAGAAAGTAAAACAGCACATTAAAAAAAAAAAGACGCTATTGCAGCAAAGTAAGGCTGAAATTCATTTGCATACACTCACCAGTGCATCCCACACACTCTCCAATTCCGATTGAATCCCAAAATGGTCTTCATATCCTCGGCGCTGAGTTGGAAGTCAAACACCTGCAAATGCAAACATCAATGCAACGTCGTGTGCAAATATCGCAACCGTTTCTCCCCCACGCCTTACCTTGAAGTTCTCCTGGATGCGGTGAGGTGTGACCGATTTGGGAATCACAATCACGTTCCTCTGGATGTGGAAGCGGATCAGGACCTGATTTTAGATCGGGAGTTCAAACGAGGGCTGAGCCACTTGGAAAATATCATCCAATCATCATCCAAAACCTAATGTGCGATTATTTGCATATTTTTTTTTTTTACAACAAACACAAGATAAATGTATCAGCGTCCACCACGACGACGACACAAAATTCTCCCAATTAGCTGTGGAGTTAACATAAATCGGGAGCTCATCAATCACCTGAGCAGAAGTTTTGTTGTGCTTCTTAGCGATGGCCTTGATCTCAGGATCCTCCAAAAGTGAAGGCTCGCCTGGTTTGGCCCTGCAACGCACGGCCCGGCCGACTTTGTCACGTGGCACGATGCTCTGAAAACCGTCGAGGCAATCCACCTCTGAAGACAAGCAAACCTACCAGGGTCTGTCGGGGGAGCCGAGGGGACTGTAGGCTGTCACGGCGATGCCCTGAGATTGGCAGTAGTCGATCAGCTTCTCCTGACACAAGAATGGGTGGCACTCCACCTTCGGGCGCAGACGTACAACTCAAGTCACCATTTCCATCAAGCAGCGCGGCAGTTGATGGATCGCTACGGTTTCGGGGCTCCCTTCCAATGTGCCCCGGTTGAGTTGTGACTGCAAAACGTCTCAAATCTTGCTTTCCTTTTGGAACAACATAGCGTACACAAAATGTTGACCGTTTCGACTGCTTCTGTTGAGCGGCCGCAGGGCAGAAGGGGAAATGGTGTCGCTTAATTGAATATACGGGAAGATCAAGCTAACGCAGAGATGGTAAACAACAGCCGAAGCTCTTTCTCCGAGCCCGAGGGGTGAACTGCGTCAAAGTCAGGCGAATGAGAAAATAATTTGTTTTTCTCTCTTGGGAGGGGAAGGGCATTAACCCTTTGAGGACAGTACTATTTTTTCGGATGACTCTGCCATATTTTATTGTGTATATGTCGGTGTACCTGGTTATTGGCAGGCTTGTACTTGAGGCCCGGCTTGTTGAGGAGTCTCTCAATCTGATCCCGGTTGAAATTGGAGACACCGATGGCTTTGACCAGACCGGCATCGACTAGCTCCTCCAGCCCCTGAAACACAAAACATTTACTTTTAATTTTTCCCCTCCCCTCTCAATGATCTTCTATTTGTGTACCCTGAGGAGCTCCACAGGGCTCTGGACCGGATGCTCGACCTTTGTTGCATAACCCGCACTGGATTGATTAAAATCCAATCCTTCATCAAATCATCATACTGCATGCATACAAAGTAGAGTTCTATGACTTTTTTTTTTTTTACTTGGCAAACTTTTACCTCACCTCCCATGTCTGCAGGTAGTCAGAATCATCAGGAATAGTTTCGTCCTTGCTGTCCAAAGGAAATGGATCGTCGCCAGCCTATATAATCACAAAGAGATGATCTTAAAAACCGAGCCGGAACAGTAGTGGACAACACTTTTGGCATTTACCTTGAATCCCATCGGCCAGTGCACAAGATAGAGGTCGAGGTAGGCCAGTTTGAGATCGCTCAGGGTCTTCTCACAAGCTTGCCGAACCATGGACTTTTCATGGAAAGTGGACCACAGCTAAGGGACAAAAGATGGGGTATGTTGTGCTTCACTGGGAATGTGGACTGAGAATGGACAAAACAACAACTGACCTTACTAACAACGAAAAGCTCCTCTCGCTTCACCACCCCGTCCTTGATCATGGCCTGGATTCCATCGCCCACCTCCACCTCGTTCTGGTAGATGAAAGCTCCGTCGATGTGGCGGTACCCCGCTGATATCGCTGCTTTCACCGCCTCGCTCACCTTTCCAGGTGCAGACTAGGAAAGAATAACTGATTGAATGGTTACTCTGAACATGCAGTCCAAAAAAACCCCCTAAAACATAAACATTTACAATCCACACTAAAACATTTTGTCATGCCCGTCTGAAAAAGAGTATTGTATAAAATATATATTCATGACATAATTATTTTGAAATGAAAAAGAATTTGTTTTTTGAAAGGGTTTTCCAATATGTGCTAGCATTCAGATTAATCTTGCAAGGCAAAGGATTAGCTACATGCTTTCAAAGAATTTGAGGCTTCCTTTGGAGGTGGCACGAAACGGTGCAAAGCCTCTTTTTGGGCGGGGGGGGGTGGATTGTGTATTATTTGCCAAGTAGACTTCAAATGCACATTTTATTAACATTTTGCCCTCACAGTAAAAACCAAAAATAAAAAGTTTGCATCCGAAATCGGTGTCGCTCGCTCGCGATACAACTCACGTGTGCAAAACTTGCGTTTAAAAGCGAATACATAGTCAAGAATAAAAGATTACACGGAGATGCGCATCGTTTTGCTGTGCGTTCTAAGCGTGCATATCTGCACGCAAGTGTCCCAAGGTGTGAAATTTTGCGTGATCTCGCGAATCCGGAAAGAATCAAGTGCCACCTCTTTACTGCTCTCTCCAATCGGGGCATATTGGTTAGCGTTAGCTACGATTAGCTTTTGCACAGCAATGTTTGATTCCCACCCAGGATGAGAATGTCACTCGTCGAGTTCATTTCCGACGCGTTATGCAACTCCCTAACGTCCAAATGTATCTTTAGATTGCCACGCCTGTGCCCGATCGTGCTTCACTCCCTCGGTTGCACCCAGAGACATAAAAACTAACTTTCCACTCGATCCAAGAGAATATTCCTAACGGCTCACTCACTCTCCACGTCCCCAGCCCGATGATGGGCATGACTGCACCGGTGATGAGCTTCACGGATGTTGCCATTTCTTCCGCAGGACGAGCGAAGGTTTAACTTGAGGTGGAGTGCGCAACAAGTGGGCTCCGTATGCCAAGTGTGTTTGTTTTTTATGTGGCACAGCGAGCGGGCATCGTCGATTGATTGGTGATGCCTTGCAGGTTGCCCCAGGCGTGAAAGCAAACAGTGCAGTGATTCTGCGATTTCACTCACGAGTATCATTGCACACACGTGGACTATGATATCCTACATTATATTATTATTCATAAAAACATACTCGAACGAGGTGAAATATTTCTAAATGATGTTGATGATCTGAGGCTGATTTAGCACGCCTGAACATTCTGACATTTTTTGTTTCGCCACAAGAGGGCGACAGTTCACCATGCCCAGTTTTGGTGCACAAAATGGGGTCATAAAGGATACGTATTATACACAAATAATAAGCCGTACAGGCGTTTTTCTATGTTGGTATGAACGAATCAAATAAACCATTTCATGTACTACTTGAAGTCATCCTGGGATGTGGTTGAATCATAATAATCGGGTCTTATCGCTGTTGCCTCATCAAAACTGGGCTGCTCTATGGGGACTTTGTTTTTAGTCGCCACAGCCCAGGGTTGATCAGATCAAACCTCATAGTTCTTTGCCTGAGCCGCGCAAGGAG
>CAAKHF010016074.1:7049-28180 GCA_901007745.1 Hippocampus kuda
TGTTCTCGGGGGGGGGGGGGGGGGGGGGATCAACAGTTTGTCCTTTGCCTTGATTCATCCTTTTTTGATATTACCCTGACGACTAAAATTCTGCTTGTGTCAGAAAGTTAAAAATGACTTGACTATTGAGCTAACAACATCTCACTTCGGCCTACTGTTAATTTTCTCAAAATTGCAGGAAAGAAAGAAATCCCTGAAATGAAAAAATATTGTCACATAACAGAAAAAGACATTGCTCCAAAAAGGATACATGTCAATTGTTAAGTTTACCATGTATACTCACTTTGTAAGAATCCGCTTGTGATCATGGCTTTCTTGTCGTTTTTAAGGCTGTTGAGGATGCATTTGTTCCTGTTATCAAATTCAAATTTGATGGAATAGAGGTAAGTTGCTTCAAGACTATAAGTAAAACCGCATTTGAGCAAAATTGTATTGTTCATAGAATATACTGTAAATACTTAGTTACAGAAATTAGTTATTCACATTTGGGTTAAGGCCAATTCTGTAATGATAGTTGATAGGTGATTATTTACATTCAGGTATTGTGCAGGTTTTTTTAAACTGTACATTAGCGCACATATTTTCTTCAGTATCCACCCTATTCCTTGCTTCCATGAACCTTTGTGTGAAATATGGGCCTGACCTCCGGTTTGAACCGGAACTGATGTTTTGTTGACAGGACAACCGTTCATGTGAGTCTACTTTCTATGACAGTTATGGATTTGGGATTATCTGCCAGGATGGTCCATTTTGAAATGACAAGCTCTGTTTATTTATTCATAAATCAGGAAAATATTACCTTGCATTTTCAGTTATATCAATTTGTTTTCGAGAAGTCAATCAAAAAAAAAAATCCTTTAAAATCGGCCACTGAAAATGAGCAATATGGTCATGCCCCCTCCCCTCCCTTCCATATCTTGGTGTGAGTCATGGGAGGCATTGGAGGCTATTTGTCCATGCAAAATTACTGTAAATACATAACTAATATTGTCAAAATAACGGAGATCAATTTACGTGAACATCTCTTCTTCGGCCCACTTAAACCTCTGAAAATGTCACAAAACAATTAGCCTTTCCATGGCTCACTTTAGAGTTTTTTCTTTCCATAAATCACCAAGATACAACTCTTTCTGAGAGGCTTTTCATAAAATGAATTATTCATAGAATGCTATACAGTTTATTAAAATCTGTTACGGCGAGCTTGACTGACTTTTTTCCCTCAAGTCTACTTCTATGGGATACTCCACCACCTATCCGAAAATGAGACGTTTTAAACGGCCACACTCGACTGAAGTGTCAGCTTCATCGCTGGAGTTCCCGTGGTCCGAATCTTTCCAAGTCTTAGAAATTGCGACACGCCGACCTCCGGGGTTTGGCTCGTAGCTGTTTATGCGAAATTGACGCATATGGGCCGGCCCACTTGCACCACGTCACGGCTGCATCTCTGGCTGGACAGAATTCAATCGTTTTGCCCCGATCCTATTCCTGAATGGACGGCAGGCTGCCACGACAGGGAGGTCCGGATCGCGACGTGACCTCCTCAGGTCAGGTGTTCCGGCGGTGGCGAACATGGCCGGTGGCGGGCACAGAGCTTCTTGACTGCCTGGCCGGCGGGTGTCCGCAACACGGAGCCCCTTGTCTGGCTGGTAAGAAGCTGATCACGTTCTGCTAACCTTGTCTGTTTAGCTGTCGAAAGCTAATTCTGCCTGGGCAAGCCAGTAACAGGACCTAACAGCCATGGCTGACTGCATGTCTCCCTATGGAGCTGTAACAAAACTTTTGCATCACTAAATGTCTGAAAACTCTGACAAGTCGACACCAAAATTCACATGCACATTGCTAAGATTGTCCACTTCAACCAAAAAAAATCTGCACAATATTTTTGATTTTGTGGATGTGACACTTTTCTTCATAGTAGCTCACATTTGATGTTAATAAATGCAAAATATTGTGCAGATTGCTTTTATATTTTCACAGGAGTAGTAATGTGCATATGAATTTTGGTGGCAATGAATCACTATTTCAGACACTTATATTTTCTTTTTTATCAAGTTATTCTGGAGGAATCAGTAACGCACATACTAATCTCAAAACTACCCTTTCTAGTCAGCATTATAGCCACTGACTCCCTCCCTCCTCCATGTCTTGGTGGAAGTCAGCGGAGGAACTGGACACAATTTGTCCATTCGTAATAATCGTATATACATCGCTAATAATATTCAGAAACGGTGATCGATCTGCACCAAAATTAATGTTGACATCTCTACTTATGCCCATTTCAACCTCTGAAAATATCACAATGATTAGGCTCTCCATAGCTCACTCATGACAGAGTGAGGAAATGAGCGGGTGACATGCAGTTTCGCTGACGCCGGATCCGTTTTCTATGATAAGTCCCCAAGATACGAACGCAATGCATTCAGAGAGGCTTATCGTAGCCTGAATTGTTCGCGGTCGTTATATTAAATTTAAATCCAATGTTTAGTTTGATTACTCCTCCTCCTTGGAGTATGCCCACCCCATGCGTACCCTCCCCCCAAAAAAAGTAAATCACTACTGTAGGGGGTAAATTTTAGTGCTGACAATTTTTACAGACAGACGTATTACATAAGTGCCAATGATCAGCTCAATCAATGTTAGTCCCTTTTATGGCAAAACAGTCTAAACAAACCTCCTAAGATGAACTGTTCAGAAAAATGTAATTCTACATGTTGTTGCCGGACTAATTCTAAAGTGTTGTGTCCCCCATACACATGAAATCATACGTGATGTTCTTGACACTGGTCTCAATCTTTAAGTGGCACCTGGTGAAACTTCTCTGGTGGTTTGTCATAACACGTTCGATGCATTTTGTTTACAAAATGAAATAAGCACATGTATGTTGAGGTGATCTTTTTAAGTGAAGGTTTTCAGCCTAATCCTTCCATCTTCCTCATCCCCTGGTAGTTGCTGCAAATCAATTATCACAACAACATTCTGTCTTTGGCCGGGGTGCATGTTCCAAACATTGCTCTTTGTCACCACAAGTTCAACGTCTTCTGGTTGTTAGTCCAACCGCCAACGGCGTAACAAGTTCCCAATCTGTGAAAGACTTTTTTTTTTTAAAAAGCGATTGGGTCTTGGCATCGTTTATAAAAGGAAACAAAAACAAAAAAAAAAAACAACTTTGAAATAAACCGCTCCAGGTAACAAAAGCCGCCGCAACAAATCAAATGGCTCACTGCACCTTCAGGTGTCGCCCAGCAAGTCGGACACAATTGTTTGTACATCAGAGCCCTCAGGAATAAGGTGGATATTGCAGTTAAGGGGAAAGGAGGGGTCATTTGTTCTCTGGGAGTGTCAGTGGTGCTTCAGAAGCATTTCACAGCCTGTTTGTAGAAGCAGTTTTTGTATAGTCTGCCACTCTTCGCCAGTCCTTGTGGTATGTGGTTACATTTAACATTGCAGCCTTTCTGATTTGACATACAGCTGCGCTCCCTCTTAGACATGAAAACTGTCACTTGTTGTCAATATATGGACATGACATATTTCTATTGTTTTCCTGACTTCAGGTATTGATTGATGATTAAAAAAAAAAGTATTTCTGTCTGATACATACCCTTTGTTCTTTGTTACTTTTCTGTTTCTTATCAGATTGACCTGCTTTTTGCCAGACTGGCCTTACAATCCATTCCAGACAACCTAGACCTCCGGGGGGATTCCATCCTAAGAAATCTCGACATTCGTTGCATTCGAAGTCTTAATGGTAAACCACATTGTTTTGCATACCCATCCTGGCAATAACCTTAGTTATTGGTTGAATTCTGATGCAAGTGTGCGAAGTCCATATGCCTTTATCAGAATGCAGTGGTACCTCAACTGATAAAGATTCTTCTAATTATATTTAATTCCGTCTTTATTCTGTTGTTTTTATACACGACAACACTGTAGAGTGATTGTTTTTTGTTTAGTTTTTTCCGCCAATAAAAGGAAAACTCAAGTTTTTTTTTTTTTTGTGGCGGAACATGGTCTTTTTTGGGGCCGCGCATTTATATTGGAACTGCTTTTTCAGGGCCAAATGGTTATTATGGTTAACATGAATTCAATAACCCTTCGAAATCCCCAAATATTGTCAGTATTCGGGTTTTCAAAGGCCTTGTAAAAGTGTGCAAAAACCCTAATATGCTCTTATTGGGTTTTAAAAGCTTTAGAAGACCATGCGGAGTTCACCCCTTTTCTAACCTGAATATTTGGTCATATAAACGCGATCAGGTTACATCCTTTGAATGGACCATTGGTTTGTGTTCTACGCATATTCTAACCACAAGGAGTCTTGTTTTTTTTAAGTCCCAGAAATACTTGTATGTACGGCAGCTGGTTTATTCGCCATAGTGAAATGTCAAATGTGCTGACTTGAACACATTGATTTCTCCGCGGAGTTTTCATGCCATTTTCTGTCTCTACGGTGACACAGTTTGCATACAGAGACGTGTGTAGAAGGACGTGTGTCTGGTGTGCAACTCGCCGGAAATGCACAAGCAGAGGAACACAAACATGGCGAAACTCACACACAGCCATGAGCAGCACAGCAGCACACCCGCTGATGTTGCAACTATTAAAACAATGCCATTGCTTTTAACGTAGATGTGAAGCCCCCTATGCATAGTGATTTCTGATATCTTTTGTGATTACAGGTTGTCGAGTGACTGACGAAATACTTTACTTGGTGCCAAACAAAGAAAATTTCAGGCTGACCTTGAGAGCCATCAAACTTTGGGCAAAGCGTAAGATTTGATTGTCAGGTTGAATGTGGAATCTTTATTTGTATGCCAGCTTTTTTGCCATATGTACTCTATTGCACACGTGAAGATGTTGGCATAAATTCTGTTTTATTATACAGCCGACTACTCAAATACTGTATTAATAGGAGTTTAATGTAAAATTTGTACAACAGGTCGTGGGATCTATTCCAACATGCTAGGCTTTCTGGGTGGAGTGTCGTGGGCCATGCTTGTAGCAAGGACTTGCCAACTCTACCCTAATGCTGTTGCTGCCACCCTTGTCCACAAATTCTTCTTAGTTTTCTCCAAATGGTGAGATTACTGTTGTTTTTCACTTGCATAAAGTTGTTCCAAGAAACACTGCTGAACCAAATGTATTTATTGTGCCTTCCAGCTAGGTATGATTAAATTACATTTCTAATTAATATAAATTTCACTTTTTGTCGATCAGTGTGAAAATATGTAAACTTGTCTTTCTTCATTTGATGGCAGCATTCCACAGCTGGTTATGCATTTCCTCTACTGATTTTAACTTTAATACATTGACAGATGTGATGTTTCATATACTGTATATCTAATGTATATACTGTATCTAAAATATATCTCCCCCTCCTTCCCTTCAGGGAGTGGCCAAACCCTGTGCTTTTGAAACAACCTGAAGACAGCAATCTAAATCTACCTGTATGGGATCCCAGAGTGAGTATAATGCTGGAATGCTGTCGCCACAAGTTTAGGATAACACATTGGGATGGAATTTGGTCAGTGCTTAGGGTTAAACTTGGAGTATGTATTTTATTTTTATTTTTTGGGGGGTGGGGGGTCTCCCAAAGCCACTTCTTGAGTTATGACACAATGCTGATTTCATTAAACCAGGAGCTCCAGAAAAAAGAGTCCCAAATAGGGGACTCTTTTTTTTTTTTTTTTTTTTTCTCCTGGAGCTCCTCTGATAAACAACAGCTGTCCTCTCAAAGGTCAACAGTGGTTTTATTCACCTTCACTGGTAGATCAACATCACATCTGATATCGTCAACACAAAGCAGACAGGCTTCAATGTGAAAAGAAACAATAACTGCTGTGAAGTCCACCGTTATGTTAACTGTTCTATTGATGGCGGCGCGGGCACCAGCAGCGCTTCCTCTCTCTCCTGAGGATAGAAATTTCATCTGTGCTGTATGTTGCACATGTAGCACATTTGACATTAAAGTTGACATGAACATGAACTTAAGAGGACATATTTCTGCTCACTAAGGTGCCTGATGTAAAACACACGAAATTCAGGACTAAACAATGCAGCCCAGCCACAAAACGACGCTTGGGGATCTTAGAACAATTACCTTTTCAGAAGATTCCATCTTTTTTTCCTTTTTTTTTTTTTCATTGTTCTTCTTCAGAACCTGTGGAATCATATGCAAAAGGCCGACAGCATTGAAGCAATGGCTCTGTTCTGGTTTCGAAACAAAGAATTCCAGCCAGTGCGCCAGAAATCGCATCCTAAAGCTTTAAAATTGAGACAGAAAATTAAACCAAAAAAGCCAGGATCATACCTTTCAAATAGTGGAGTTGAGAAAATATGTTCTACTGTTTCAATGAGATTGCAGTTGATTTCATTCTAATAAATACTAGTAACAATATTACTAAAATTTCCTTTGTAATTTTTGTACTTGACAAATTGACAACACTTGTGCTTCAAATTATTGTCAGGCATTTGTGCAAGGTTGCAATGTAACTGAATGCTACAACCTATGTCACGCTAGGGCTGTGTAATATGACAGTTGATTTGTTTTTGACATCCGACAAATGTAAAACACTATTCAATATATCACCGGAGTTGATTAAAGGTCCCCCACCACCACCACATTCCTCACCCTCTTCAATTTATTTGTTGAATACTTGATCTGCTTCCTCTTCCTTAGGTGAACCCATCTGACAGATATCACCTGATGCCCATTATCACTCCAGCCTACCCCCAACAAAATTCCACATACAACGTCTCCACATCAACACGCACCATTATGAGCGAGGAATTTAAATATGGTAACTGCTCTGACAATTAATTCAAAAGAAGTTCACATATTTTTCCTTTTAATAACTCAATTAATGTCTTACCTTTAATTTCTCATCTGGCCAGGTCTCAGTGTCACAGATGAGATCCTTCAGGGAAAAGCTGAATGGCCAAAGCTCTTTGAGCCACCCAATTTCTTCCAAAAATACAAGTAAGTGTTGAGTTAGACCAGGGTTGTCAAACTCATTTTTCGCGGGTTGGGGTGGGGGGGGTGTCACCATCGTTATGGTTTTGTTCAAAGGGCCATTATGACTGTGAAATTAAAATGCCCCATATTACATACACACAACAAAACAGGTGAATAACTGGTTTTGAAATCAGGCCTCAGTAAAAACTGTTCAAATTTTAAAAGGGGGAGTGGTCACAAAAATGCCTGACCTATCTCAACATTTCAAAAAGTGAAGACAGTTTGCAGTTTTGGTATTTTAGTATGAAACATTAAGTCGAAGTACATAATTTGCTCTAATGGGCCACATAACATGATGTGGCGGGCGAGATCTCGCCCCCGAGTTAGACCTACGGTCCTAATTGAAATGCCAAATGTCCTGAACATCATATGGTATAGCACAAGGGTCCCCAACCTTTTTTGCCCCACGGACCGGTTTATGGCAGACAATATTTTCAGGGGCCGGCATTTAAGGTGTGGCGGAAATAATACAACAAAATAATATGGTATGAGCTGCATGAAAACTGGTGTTTTCGAAATATAATAATAAACACAAGGAGCGTCTAATCTGGCCGCAACACTCTGATCGCTATGGTAATGTTTAATGCCTTCAAAATACGATACAACGCAAATTCAAAGTGCATGAAAATGACTCACCACAGCCCCGAGCTTGATTTTCTGCAACCAGATGGTCCCATCTCGGGGTAATAGGAGACAATGACACCTCAAGTGTGTGGTTTATGTCCAGTCTACTTCGTAATTTTGTTTTAGTTGCCGTTGCTGCAGAAAACCCCCCCGCCTCACACAGGTAGGATGCCGGAAATGGCAACAGCGCTATTGTGGCGATCTCTTTCAGCCATAACTTTAATCCAGTTGTCTCGAAAGTACTTTTAAGGCCTCCGTCATTTGCGATCTCCAGCAGTTTTTTTTTTTACTTATTTTGCGTGGCTTGACGTGTGTCAAGTGTGACACAGATGGTGTAACGGAGAATCCGGTAATTTTTCTAAATAAAACATCTTTCGTATTCCGAAATAAATGAAACGGAATTAAGGCAAGTTCTTTCTGTGCGGCCTGGTACCAAATGCCCTGCGGACCAGTACCGGTCCGCGGACCCGCGGTTGGGGACCACTGGTATAGCATTAATTTGTAATTTAATCACAGACTTAATTTCATATAAACTGATGTTTACCTGTAATAAAATATTTGTTAAACTTTCAAATTAGCATTTCGAAGAAAGTGAGTTTGAAGAAGTTATCCAAGAGTCCCTGGGGGTGACAAAGTTAATGTTTTTTTTAAAAACATATAAAGAAAAAATATATGAGTAAAAATGTTGCCGTTTGAGTATTTTGAATTGCTATATTCTTTGACTTTTGAAAATTTGTGTAACGTATAAATACAAATGGCATTACAAAACAAAGACAAAAGTAATGAAGACAATTGATACAACAAAAAGGCACACAAATCTCATGGGCTCACATCCACAGAAGGAGCTAAATATCCTTCAAAGTCTTGCTTATCTCCTTCCTCCGTTTAGTCAGTAGTTAATTTTGCTTTTGCTATTATCGTCGTTTCATAATCGCTGCGCAGAGCTCACAAAGTAGTTGTCTGAGTGTGTTGGCAAATGCACAATTAGTGTCGGGTCGAACCCGTTGAGGTTACCATTGGTTCCTGCTATAATCACCACTAGATGGCACAGGAACACTAACGGGTAAACAACTCAACAGTGAATATAATGAGAGTCACAGTCTCTTTATAATAGGCACATCGGATTGTAGGGCACACTGTCGGTTTTTGAGAAAATGTACCGGTAATGCTTTCAGGTGTGCCTTATAGTGCGGAAAATACGGTACATGCGCTCTAATGGCAACATAGCATCAGCCTTTCATTTCAGATAGCCACTTAGTGTATCCACCACTGCACACCGTCGAACAGAAGGACTCGGTGTGTATTCACATTGACCTTTCCTTTTTTGTGTTGTAAATGTGAGAGCAGTCCCCTTTGTGCAAGGAATGACGATGGGACTTTGTCATCTTTTTTTGATTTGAAAAAGCTCTGTTGTAAATTTAGCTGCCGGTATTTTTCCACGTTCTCACCAAGATCTGATCAAAGCCACTACTGCCATCCAGTGGTGATTTATCAGACTGAAATAATTCCCAAAGCCTTGATAATTACTGAAGGGCTGCAAACCCTTTTTACATTTTTTTTAATAAAAAGAAACCCACCAAAAACGTAATTTCACACTGGCACTAAATGACAAACGTTTGCATTTGCAAACGTAATTTTACGTTTTAACATTAAATGCGTTAAGTGTTAAAGTTAATGAATATTTGTTAAAAACAATGAAATTTATCAGTTTAAATATCTTTGTAGTGGATTGAATTAAATATAGGTTGAACATGATTGGCAAATCTATGTATGTATGTATATATTTATTTTTGTCTGTTTAACATAACGTCCCCACTTCATTGGGATTCGCTTTGTCTAACCAATGTAACCAAAATGCTTTGTGATGCGTCCCCCCCGCGCAAACGTATGTATTTTTCCTTCTGACCAACACAGGTACGCTTTCAGTACAGCGAGATGAAAGAAAGATGACAAGATGTCTATTACCATTTGCTTGACAAGTCTCCCCCACACACACACATACACAGACTGCTCTGGACGCTGGTTGACATCCAGTTTGTTCGACAGTCATAATAAATGTTCAAATCAAGGATTACACAAAGTCAATTTTGTGGATTATGTCCAATTTTAAGGCAGCTAAACTTGTGTTTTCAAATACTTGCATTCATTTTTGTGTGCAAGATGGATTAGCTTAATTTTAGCTTAATTAGCTTATTTAGCTTAATTTGATTTTACTCATTGAAAAAATGTTAACAGAAATACCTTTTGATCATTCCTGTCCAGCAAAGCCATCAATGGACCGTAGAGGCTGTACAGTACCAGGAAGGATAAATGTGAAAGTTGTTTTTGGGTTTCAAGCTGTTCAAGTGGGAGAAATGTGAAAATCACTTATGTTGTATGTAATGTGTAAGCATATTAACAAGGCGGCTAAAATGTTGTAATCTGAGATCTACACCTTGTTTGTTTCACAGACATTATATCGTGTTGACAGCCAGTGCATCCACAGAAGAAAATCATTTAGAATGGTAAGTACCATTCGTGGATGTCCACATGGGAAGCATTTTGTTTTCTTTGAACTAACGTAACTTTAGAGATTCTATATTATATGCTATATTATATTGAAATCTGATGACTGAAGTCTCGCTCAAATTGAAAGGCTGCTATGTCTTCATATGGTGTCCAGGAATAGCATCTCAATTGCTGATGGAGGGAGGCCTTTATTCATACAACACATTTTTAGAATAATATCAAACGATTGTAGATAGATGTTTGATAAATTTTTCCAGTTTAAATGTGTAAATATGTGATGTAATGTTAAAACGTTATTTCAAGAGAAACTGGTGTGTAACCCAAAGTAAAAATGACTGCAGTGGGGCCTCTGTTTACAACGGAGGTCCATTTCTACAGCACAAGCATAATCTATATTAGAATCCATGTTCAAACACTGCGTAGCCTAGCTTTAGCCTCTGCTAATGCAGTGGTGAAGTCATTATTACAATAGCTATTTTTGTGGGTAACACCTGGCTATAAATATAAAATGATCAAATGAAAAGTGGTTAGTCAGGCAGTCCCTGTGTCTCTTGTGGTGCGTGTCAACATATTCTTGCGCAACTGCGCAAATGAGTTCATTGCGCACCATTCGTAACCCTTTATGTCTTGACCGTTGTAAAGAGAGCCCAGCCCCCGATATGTAGATAGATATTAAAAGTCAAGGCAGACTGGGCACAAGAAATTATGCACAAAACTTCAACATGGACAAGCGCAAAAGCGTGTGTCAGCAGCACCAGCTGGGCATAATCGTTTTTTTTTTTCCCCGGACTAAAACTCACTCTGAGTATAAGACGTTCACATTTGAGCTCATTTAGATATAGGTTCCCCCCGATATGTGGTACGCCCGATTTTTTTATTTATTTTTCTCTCCCATGCAGTGTGAACGGTACAATTCTGGGTTTTTTTTTCCCTCCCCCACCCTTTCTCTTCTCAAATGCAACCAGGGCCTTTTTCCGATATGTATGCCTTGTGTATTATGAATGCTCATTCATACACATCCAACCTACACTTTATCAAAAGACCAATATGCGGCCACACGGGCGGGGCATATGCCTTTGGTACATTACCACCTTCTGGCCACCAATGGTAATGCACCAAAAGTATTTGCCAACCGCTAAAAAAAAGAAAGTCGACAGGATTGAAGAATGGGGATTTTTGGTGCCAGTCCGATATCTAATTTTAATATATACAAGTTGCACCGGAGTAAAAGTCACGGGACCAGCCGAATATGATTAAAAAGTGACTTATTGTACGGAAAATATCATAAAAATGTCAAAACAATAAAATTTTTGGTAGAAACAAACTTTCACATGAGTTAGGTATTTGGGGGATGTCAGCCCAGAATCCGATTCAATCAAAACAGTGCATTTTTCTGCAGGATTGGACTTGTTGAGTCAAAGATTCGAGTTTTGGTGGGAAACCTGGAGAGGAATGAGTACATTACCTTGGCGCATGTCAATCCTCAGTCCTTCCCTGGGTCCAAAGAGAACCGCAATGAGTGAGTTCTATTTTATTTATTTATTTATCCCCGCCCTCCTTCAGTCATCCCCTTCCCAAGTAATAAAAACTCAATATGATTACACATTTTGACATCACTTTTAATATTAATGTACCACAAATGAACACATTTAAAATGTCAAATGAGGTCTATTTTTCTTGAAATGTCTTGCAGGAATGACTTTGTGTCCATGTGGTTCATTGGGATCATTTTCAAGAAGGTGGAGAATGCGGAGAGTGTGAACATTGATCTTACATATGATATCCAGTCATTCACAGACACCGGTTGGTAGTCTCTCAAACATACTTGTTTGCGTCAATGTGGCCTCTGTACTTGTCTTTGAAATCCATTTGTGGTCACTGTAATTTTGCACTACAATTGTGAAACGGCAAGTTCGGGTCACAATGGATATTGTCTTCATTGAAATACCACTATAAATACGTAAATAAACAAAGAGTGCCATGAAAAAGAATTGCCCCATCCTGATTATTTTTTAAATTTACATTTAAATGTTTCAGATCATCAAACCTATGTTACCATTTAACAAAAACAACCCATATAAATATAACACTGAGTTTCTAAATAATTGTATTTATTAGGGGGGAATACAAACATAATGCTACATGAAAAAGTAATTGCCCCCTAAAACTAGATACTGGTTGTGCTACCCATGGAAGCGGTAACTGGTGAGGAGTCGATCAGTGATCCTCACTTCATAGAAATTTTTCCCTGCTCTTTGCAGAATAATTTCAAATCAATCATATTGGTGGGTGGGGAGTTCTGGTCCTGAATTAGGAAGGCAACCCCAAACGTCACTGCCACCGTGTTTTATTGGCGTGATGGTTTTATCAAATCGTGTTTTACACCTGCTATAATAGGCTCTACACCATATAAAAAAAGTTAAACCTTTGACTTGTCTGTAATGGAATATAATAAAACCTTCGGGGGTTGGCATGGTGGGTGTTACATAATTTTTGCCCAGTGTCTTTCTAATGGTTGAATAAACGGAGTCCTGCAGTCATTGTGGACTCTTTTGTGACCTGAATGAGTTATCAATGGTTTCTTCAAGTAATTTTGGGTGGCCAACCACTCGTGTGAAGGTTCACTGCGGTGTTCTCTTTCTCTCGTGATTGCTGTGATAGTGGTTTTCACGTTCCAAAGCCTGGAAGTCCTGATATGAACCGTCATTTATTCTTTCTTGAACTTCTTTGTCTAGCCTTCTTCATTTTGTCTGACAGGTATATTTTGTGATTTTTTTTTTAAAACAAATCTGGTGATAATCAGGCCTGACATTGAAGTATGACAGAGAAAAAAACTATCCAAAATCACTGAAGTGGCAAATACTTCACAGCACTGCAGTAACACCATAGCCGCATCTGTCAGTTTCCACAAATATGTATAATTTTTTAAATATTAACATTAAATCAAACATTTAATTTATCACTGTCATGATTAGAGTGCAAACATTCAAGCCTGTCATGAAATACCCTTCATGTGACTTAAATGCTGCCCCCTGTTTCCAGTGTACAGACAAGCCAACAACATCAACATGCTGAAGGATGGGATGAAGATTGAAGCGACTCATGTGAAGAAGAAGCAACTCCATCAGTACCTTCCTGCGGAATTAGTGCAGAGGAAGAAGAGGGTGAGCCTTATTATTATTATTATTCATTCATTCATCTTCCGAACCGCTTTATCCTCACTAGGGTCGCGGGGGGTGCTGGAGCCTATCCCAGCTGTCATCGGGCAGTAGGCGGGGGACACCCTGAATTGGTTGCCAGCCAATCGCAGGGCACACAGAGACAAACAACCATGCACGCTCACACTCACACCTAGGGCCAATTTAGAGTGTTCAATCCGCCTGCCATGAATGTTTTTTTGGAATGTGGGAGGAAACCGGAGCACCCGGAGAAAACCCACGCAAGCCCGGGAAGAACATGCAAACTCCACACAGGGAGGCCGGAGCTGGAATTGAACCCGGTACCTCTGCACTGTGAAGTCGACGTGCTAACCACTGGACTACCGGGCCGCCCTTATTATTATTATTTTTTTTTTTATTATTTTTTTAAGAAACTGACATTTTTCACTCTTGATTGCTCACTGTATCGCTCTTTTCAGAGCATAGCGGAAGTGAATCGCAGCTCGAATGGAGGCAGCTCGAAGAGGATCTCTCTGGACAGCAGTCACCTGGACAGCTCAAGAGACACGGACTCGGGGACTCCCTTCAGCTCCCCCACGAGCAAACCCTCCAAGCCTACATCTGACACAGACGACGGGTAAAAAAAATAAAGATTCTGCATGTATCTTTCCCATCTCTTTAAAACCCTTCCTTGTTTCTTTCCTTCAACATAATTTGCCATTGAAACTTCACTGATGTACTTCTTTTCCCTCCGCAGTGTCAGCCCTCCCAAGCAGCTTTTTCTTGAGGTTTCCCCTGCAGCCAGCTCGGCACCGGCTGCGAATGACCAGGCCGTGTCTATCCCTGCTCTTGGTTCTAGTGAGTCTTAGTATTTCTAATTAAGTATACAGTAGTATCAGTCAAAGCTTTGGAAACACCTAATTGAGTATTTTTCCATTATTTAAAAAAAAAAATCCAGAATTGTGGATTCATACTTAAGTCGACATGATGAAGAAATATTGATGGAATTATTTATTTGCCTGCCTGTAGGAGGATTCCCTCCTCTTCTCTGCTCAATGCAACCCCGTGTAGTTGCACGGCAAACAAAAGCAAGTGAGACATGCGCGACCTTATATTTCCTGTTTGGTCTGAATCGCAATAGCACAAAATCTCCCAAATAAACATACAGTACAATTACAATTTAACATCCGATGTTTCACAAAGATAATTTGCCTTATAACCCGGGACCTTATGTATGAAAATGTTTTATACTCGACCACTTCATTGATATTGTAACCAATAATACAGCGCTCATGATCTGAAAAAAGATGGTAGCAGTGTGAATGTCTTGACCTCTTAATGTATTTGAGCGCATTAACATTTTGAATTGATTCCAAACTTTTGACTTGGTACTGCATTTTATTTTCTGGTGAATAAAAATGATCAAAATATAATTAAATAGTCCACAGATTTGTGTAAATAAACCTCTGAGTGTGGTGTGTGCATGTGTGTTGCACATTCAGAGCAAGCAGACAAAGCAAAGGTGCTTCTTGTTCCAGGCAGCAGCACTGTCTCTGCAACACTGAGCGGGAATCTGACGCCCAATGCCGCAAGCAGCCCTAAAGAGGAGCCAGACAACCAGGAGGACTCTGTCAACGGAGCAGCCAAGAGACCACACTCGCCTCTGCAGGAAGACGTGGCCAAGAGGCACAAAGACACGGAGGTAAGACTACCTGAGCATGTGTGCTTCCTCAAGATATTTACTATTATGATCTTACCTTTCCTGGCAGGTTGCCCCCAATGATGATTCAACATTCAAGGAACCACTTCCACCATCGTCAGACACTCCTCGAGAAAAACCTGCGATGGTAGAGCTTTACTCTTGTTTGCCTTTATTTGTTTTCTTCCACCCATCAGATTTGACACAATTTTTGCCTGTTCACCATTAGACTCCTCTCACAGAATCAAAGGCTAAGCCCATTCCAACCATAGATACTCCAAGAACACAGGTGACGCCTCGCTTTCTGGGGAGTTTGGTTTCTAAAAAGCCTGCGCGTATGGAATAAATGTTGTTGTCTCTGCCATCAGAGGCTTCCCAGCATGGAGTTGCCCGACGCATCCTCACCTCTGCCAGCCAGCAACAGCTGTCGTGTCGTCAAAAATTCCATCAAACTTGCCCTCAACCGCCACAAGTGAGTTTTGGACGACCATTCGGTCCCAGCTGCAAAAATAGTCAGTGAAGGTGTTAATAATGTTTGGTACCTGACACCGCTCTTATGTCTGGTCTGTTTCGATGATTTGCAGCATCACACCTCCCAAGGCCCCAGTATTTGAGGCCACCCGAACTCCTGAGGTGCCTCCTGCCAGTCAAGAAAGGGGCATGTTCATTCCAGTTATCGGTTCCAGTGAGTGTCTCGCCTTCGTCGCTGCTAAACACTGAAGATGTGATTGTTCATCAATGCCTCTGTCAAAATGACTCACTTTATTCCAGTGACATGACTCTGATTCTGTCTGTCGAGGAGGTCTTGTCAGCATTGATGCCAGGGTGCCTGGTTACAACGGCTCTGACATTTGAAGTTTATGAACACCACGCAATGAACGAAATCTTTTTATCTGTTGGTTTTTTTTTCTATTTCCAAAAAAAAACAAAAGTGATCTTGTTGTTGCTGCTGTTGTTATTTTTACCGATCAAAAAATGTCCGATTTATTTCAGTTGAGAAATGCTGAATTGAGAAACAAGCCACAGAACTGAGTTTGATTTTAATGATGAAATTGGTCAAGTTTTCGTGATCTGTGAGTTTGGTCACAAGCATTATTTAAGATACGTTAGCCGCCACAATCCATCAAATAATCCATCAACCATATTATAACATTGACCATTGGTACTGTTTGAGCATGTGTTGAGGAGTCATTTTCCAAATGGGCCAAGTGAGAAATTAGAACAGTTGTTGATAGCCGTGCCAACATGCTAACCTCAATTGTTTTTGGTATTTAATTAATTATTATACCATCAATATTATGCTATAATATTAAATGAAATTACAAGCATTGTCTAAGTCAGGGGTGCCCATAGTTTTTGGACCAAAGATCTATTTTTCGATCAACCAACCTACCGCGATTGACCCGTTAACACGCATGCGCACTTACACACGCATGCCACGCATGCTATAGTGAACAACAGGCACAACGACTAAAGTAGCCACAAGAGTTTGTAAAAATCACTGCCTATCTTCGCGAGACCTGACGCGATGGCATTCGATGCACTTTTGCAGTCTGTTAACTATCGTAGCTCTTGCGTACCGTTTTAAAATGCTTCTCTCGGCCCTCCACATTGCCATTATTTGCGATTGCCATCAGTGAATTGTACACGAAACAAATTTTGACTGAAAATAATAAAAAAAAAAAGGGTGGCCCGGTGGTCGAGTGGTTATTAGCATGTCGACCTCACAGTGCAGAGGTTGTGGGTTCGAGCCCGGCTCCTTCCTTCCTGTGTGAAGTTTGCATGTTTTCCCCATGTTTGTGTGGGTTTTCTCTGGCTTTCCTCCCACATTCCAAAAAACAAGCATGGCAGGCTGATTGAACACTCTAAATTGTCCCTAGGTGTGAGCGTGGATGGTGGTTCGTCTATGTGTGCCCTGCGATTGGCTGGCAACCGGTTCAGGTTGTCCCCCGCCTACTGTCCGAAGACAGCTGGGATAGGCTCCAGCACGCTTCATGACCCTTCTGAGGATAAAGCGGATCAGAAAATGGATGGATGGATAATAATAAAAGCTATATCGCAAAAGCTGTGATCACAAGCTGCAATTGCAGACTGCTGAGCGCTAACAATTTCTGGTGACGCAGGTTACCCGGCACCATAAGTTAAAGGTGACCTGCTTTATTTTATTTTATTTTTTAATACTTTTTGTGAAGGTGAGACTGATGGATGATTTGGGTGCAGTGTACATTAACACAAAAAATATATTACTAACATGCACAGAGACACACAAATGTTTGTTTTTCACTCTACACCCCTTGCGATCGACTTGGGACCAGTCCACGAGTGACCGGTCGATCGCGATCGACGTAATGGACACCCCTGATCTAAATGTTATATCACCCTTTTTTTTTTTATTGCTAATTAAAAATATAAAGACTGAATGAACCATGGATTGAACAAAGTTTCGCTGCAGCGTGAGGAAAACGTCACACGGTATAAGGTGGCAGTGGACTTACCCGTTTGCACTTTTATATTTGCAGCCTACAAGTGTGTTTCTTAGAAATATTTACTGTATTTGTGCCCTCTGAGTTAATATGTGCCTTACAAATATGTACTGTATTGGTGACTTATGAGTTAACTT
Source organism: Hippocampus kuda (assembly GCA_901007745.1). Classification (NCBI taxonomy): domain Eukaryota; kingdom Metazoa; phylum Chordata; class Actinopteri; order Syngnathiformes; family Syngnathidae; genus Hippocampus; species Hippocampus kuda. The sequence continues at coordinate 24,668 of CAAKHF010016074.1, forward strand.
GAGCATGAACCGATGCTAACGTCACAGCTGCAGGAATAGGACTGAGGTAGTTTCAACTTAATTTGGCTAACTAAGGGTAACCAAGGCAGGGGAGACTCGTTATATCTGATAGCCCATGAATTGACAACATTGCTTTTGTGTTTTTCCTCCGTAGAACATGTCTCATCCAAACACTCGACCCACTCCGTAGGCAGCTCCATCCCCACGTTAGTGAGCCGAGGAGCAGACCCCTTGAATGGAGCAGCCTCCAAGCGAGCCCATTCGCCCACCCTGGAGGAGCAAGCCAAGAGGCTGAAAGAAACGGACAAGGCCAGAATCCACATAGCGTGAGCTCCACAATAAGCGTCTGGATTCATGAATGCGCACAGGTGGGGGCTTTGTTGTCGGTCAGGTCCAACACAACAGTTGACTTCACACGTTGAGATAGGCCAGTTTTGGCTGTCACGTTGAAGGACAGACACCTCACCGTCAGATCTCCAGCGGTTCCAGAAAAACCAATAAATAGGTGATTTGGTCAATCACGGGGGTTGTCGGCACTCAGCAGCCAGAGTGCTTTTTACGCAACGCTCAACTGAGATCTCGAGACAGCAGCAGTTTTTCTTTCCTTTTTTTAACGAACATCTCCCATTGTCCTTCTCTTACGTTTTTTTTGTTTTATGTTTTAAAAAAAAATATCCCGCTCATTTGTCAACCTTCACCACACAGCTAAATTGATTTTTGTCCCAAAACAGAAATGTGTACAGTAAATGTCGATGTACATACCATCTTTGTCTTAAGAAAAACAAGCTAAGTTCACTGTCAAGTCTTTTGATGCTTATATCATAGTTTTATCTAAAAATTGAAAAAAGTTAAAAAAAAATATTTATTTTTTTTTCTTTGTGGCTTCAATTTTTTCTGACCTAATGATTTTTTTTCCAAACACAACATTGTAGTTTAGGTAAAGCAGCAATGATTTATTGAAAGTTTGCTTGGATTTGACAGAAATCCCAACCATAGTTCTTTGGACCTCAAGGACCACTGAAAAGGATTCCAGGTTTGTATCAGTCTTTTAAGTGTGCAATTGTTGTTTTCCAATAATGGGCTCAGCCGCGCTTTTACGAGTGCTTATTATAGATGAAAGTAACATTGGGGGAAAATCAAGCTTTCAAGTGATGAAATTATTCAGCTCTAGGAATCGCCGGTTTGTCATTTGCCACGAAATGAACAAAAACATGTCTCGTTTTTTTTTTCTTCTAATTTGCCACGAAATGAACAAAAACATGTCTCGTTTTTTTTTTCTTCTTCTTCTTTTCCCCCCCTCCCTGGTTTGCTTCAACCTGAGGGTTGATGGTGCACTAAACAAAAACAAAGCAACTGTGTTGCTCCTAAAGCTGCACTGCACTCAGCCACCATCCTGTCTGGCCTTTGGGCTTTAGGAGGGCTACACACTCACCCGCTTCATAGCGCCCTAGTCTGGAGCAACCTTTTGACTTCTCTGCCGGTGAAGCAAAGGTTTGTGGTGCTTGGTGAAAACTGGTTCAAAGCTTTGCGATTTGTTGTGCTAGTTTGTGTGTATGCATGCGAGTGGTTGAGTGTGCGTGCGTGCGCGCGTGTGTGGCAGTGCGTGCATGCATGCATGCGTGCATATATGGTTGTTTTGGAGAGAGACAAACTTCCCTTTGTTTTGGGTAATAACCCTCTGCGCCTCCTGTGGAGGTTCTTAAAAGGCATCAGGAGAATACCCCCCCCCCACCACCCCCATTCTGCCATAACAATCTGACGCTAGGTGTGTTACAGCACAAAAGGTGATGTGAACAACTCATGCTGCTGCATTTGTAACCAACAAGGAGCCTTCTTCCTCAGAGCAGGTACTGCTTTGATACAGGCTTTTGTTTTTTTTTTTTAACTTCTACACTGCTTTTTCCAACATCAGATTCCCATTCCGCAAAATGTACAGAGGATTTTTTTTTTTTGCAACAAAATATCACATGCTTCATTAATGGGGGTTTTCTTATGAATTAATTTATATTTGCTATTTGTACCATTTGATCTTTTTTTTTAAATAGCATTCATATTGTAGGTGTTTTTGAGCAAAAAAACACACACCACTCTGTTTCAGACAACTCTTTTTGCTGTTCAGAAACATTTAACAAAAAAAGGTCATTTAGATGTTTGTTTCTAAAATGTATTGAAAGGGTATTTTTGTATGTTATCACGTCATTTAAATGAATCTGTACAACCATTAAACCCCTAAAACGATACAAGCCGTCTTGTGTGTTATTTCTATTCAGGCACCAAGCTTAAATGTTGTGAACGTTGTTGGTCACGGATATCTGACAACTGTGTAGGTACGTAATGCAGGTTGTTTTACAATTTGCATCATTTGGTCTGTACTTCTTTTCAAAAGGTGGTGGTAATGCAGAATAATTTGTTTTCCAAGTAGACTAGACGATATAAAAGTATGCCACTCCACAGTACTTACGTATTCTCAATGGCCACATTTCGATCTTCAAGTACTTTGTGATTATTGACTTTAATTCATGATGCAAAGGCCCCCTTTGTCATGGAAATGCCTGCGACAACATTTAAAAAAAAAATCATACGTAGCGATATACTGTGTATGTGTATATATGTATATATATATATATATATATATATATATATATATATATATATATATATATATATATGTGTGTGTGTATATATATATATATATATATACACACACACACACACAATTATGTATGTATATATGGATGGATGGTAAAAAGGGGTTTCCGACTGTACTAGAGAGGCCCATATCTTTGCCTCTGACTGCTTTGGCAGACTCCCATGCAATCACAAAGAACCTACTTGGGGTCGATGTTGCAGAGGTGTGTCAATAGAACAACTCCACAACCTCCAGAGCCTTGAGGAACTTCAGGCAGATTTAATCCACAGAACATTTTTTTTAATCCAAGGCAGAGAAGTATTTTATTTTGAAAATGACTGGATTCTCTGACATCCGTTTGTGATGGACTCAACTCATGTCAAATCTTGGTTACATATCACCAATATTAAACCCATAAGCTAGCAAAATCAGTAAAAAAAAAACAGGTATTTGGAAAGTCTCTAACGGGGAAAGGGCCCAATGATGTGACAACACAAGAATAGATGACCAAAAAGAAAAATAAAGATACATTTTCACAGACAATAGCAGGGGACCGACTTCAAATAAGGATTCACAGCAACAGGTGATTCCCTCACACGAAGACCGTTCTGCACAATATGCTACAAGTGACTCTTGATTTTGCCTTATGGTGAGTTATCCATTCAGTTACTCATTTTGAAAGACTGCCCGGGCCATATTTTATTTCATGAAACAGTGACTGTGGATGGTATGATCAGGAATGACTTCTCAACCGCGTTTGCCGGCCATGGTGCGATAGTAATGATTTTGATTGATGTGGCTATATGTGTGTGTGTGTGTGTGTGTGTGTGTGTGTGTGTGTGTGTGTGTGTGTGTGTGTGTGTGTGTGTGTGTTCTGGTGACCT
>CAAKHF010016075.1:0-16208 GCA_901007745.1 Hippocampus kuda
AAAGCCCTGCAGCAGTCTCAGCAGTGATAAAGTCTGTTAAAAAACATAGCGCGTATTTTGTACCTGACTGGAAGAGGGGTGGGGGTGGGGGCAGACTTCTTGAAACAGAAGACACAAAGTCTGTGGTTCAATAAGCACTCTTTTGTGAGTGTCTCATTTCAGGTGTTTGTTTCCACCTTTCTTTTCAGTTTTGCCATCAATGCACTGAAATGACTTAAGGTGGCTTCTATCAGCTTTTTTTCTATTCCAAAGAAAAGAACTGAGATGTCTCAAAATCAAAAGAATACTCATCTGAAGTAACAATGGGGTGCTGGGGTGTATCAAAGAAAGGGAAAATAAAACACAGTGGAACCGCTAAATCAAGCCAATCTATTCTGTGATGCTCTTTTGTTATTTTTGGTAAATACAGTGGATCCTCGATTTTATGTACTAACAGAGAGGTGGGGGGGGGGGGCATCCGTAAAAGTTGATTGGCCGATTTGGAATACTTTATTTCGTCGCTGAAAAAAAAAACAAACACCCAAGGCGTCCAAAATTGTTGTTTTGTACTATTCTTGTGGCGTAAAAATGGGCAGTAGATTCGAACATTATTGTAAATAAAAATTAAAAAGAGCTTGAAAATGTATGAAAAAGTCTCAAAGTTTATTCCACACATACCACACTGGTGCTTGGGGATGAGAATAGCGCGCAGCTGGGCACTTTTATGTTAACGCATATCGTTTTTTGACCTCTGACAACTGACAACTGTGTATATTGTACAAAAAATTGCATGTTCGAGAGATGTGTACATGGACTACATGGAGAGCTCACTTCATTCCAGAAACATTGATGGTTGTGAACCACGGCTAGCAATCATGCGTTCAACTAAATGCTATTCAAATTTGCAATTATTTATGTCATAGAGGTTAAAAGAATTGTTTTGCTCATGTTGCTGAGCAAAACCTTGCTTGTGTTGTAATATGTTTTGTTTCAGGTTCTATGGTTATCGGCACTCCCATTTGATGCCTCGTAAACATTTTGTTTGGCTTTTGAGGTCTCCTGTCGACAGTGATTTGTATTTCCACAGATTTTGGATTTTAGACTTGGTTTACACACTTCAGTTTGGTCGATTATTCAGTCATCATTCCAGTTTCTTTTGTTCCTATTCAATATGTGAATGCTGAAAGCAACTGCAAACGTCGAGTCATCTGAGATAATTGATGACTTAAGACTAGGAGGAGTGTAACAAACTCTGGGACTTCTCTGACCTTGAATTTGTTTCCAACGCTGATGAAGCCGAGTTTTCCCGCCTTGTGTTTGGAGTCCTTGTTAGTCGCGGAGGTCTCAAACAGCTCTCGAACAAAGTTGTCCTTAGATTCGCACACTAAACTCTCCAAGGACATGTGGAGGGCGTCATTGTTCTTCTCAACAAATCGAGTCTGTTGGCACAAACACACACAGTCAGTATTTGACTTTTCAGAAAAAAAAGAAAAACGCTACACGTCGGGGAAATAAAGCGACATCTAGTGCTGTCTATCAATATACACGGCTGACATAAATTACATTCATAACAACTTTCTTACAATAGCCATTTATGCCAAGATGACAGATGAATTCTTAAGGAGCTCGAGGCGAAAATGAGAAGCTGCAGATTTGACACCCATTTAGAACTTGCTGTAATATTTCATCAACAACTCCAAGCTGCATATCTCACTGTTAATTTTCTGTTGTAGTTTTCACTGACACTGTCGTCACTGTAGACCACAGCCCTTGCATATTTATGATGGCAACACTGCTCTATATATTAGGCACTGTGGGAAAAATTACCGTTTCATAGCAGACAGCGCCTGCAAAGTGCCTGATGATAAATCCTTCATCGTCCCGGAGATTCCGATGAATAGCCAGTTTGGACTTCCGAGGAACCTGGGAGGCAAAGCGGCAGAGAGACATCAAATGTTATATATTGACAGCGTTGAACCACAAATGTAATGTTTACACTCTTGACATAACTATCTATTAAACATTGTTTATCAACTGAGCGTTGCTACACTATTGATTGTGGCTTCCTCAGTTGGATTGAAATCAGAAAAAATTGCTATTCGGTGTGCAATGCATGACAGGCATATTCTTTGAAAAAAGGGTCATTAGCAATCATTTTGCTGCTTGGCAACCAGGTCGTCTTGCACATGTGTCACAAGGTACACTTGAAGTGCATTATCTTACGTCAATATAATTATCCAATCCAGCCCGGTTTTAAAAGAGAACCTGCATTATTGGTACTTGTAAAACTGGAGCACATTTGGCTCGACTCAGGTAGTGGTGGGTGCTTTTTTCAAAACACAGGTGTTTTTTGCTTTGATGCCTGAGAAAGGTACTGAGTCCCAAGACGTTCCCTCCATAGCAACATATGCCACCATCATTATTCAGTGGGTGAACGAGGTGACATTAAAAGTGCTTCAAGTACCTTAAAGGCAGAAAAGCACTAGAAAAGTGAAGCCCATTTCCTACGCGATGAACCATGTCTGGTCACTTAAGTGGATATTAAAAATCGACCTTTTACGACTAGCTATGGGGCATAGAACTGCATGATTTCTCCCAGCCAATTGATGAAAATTAAAAATTTACAATAAAATATTTTAAGGATATGTCACAGTACTGTAGTGTAAGAAATAAATTCCCTTATATAGTGAAAGGGCATTTATTTACTGCAGAAAGGAACACACCTCTCTTGAGGGTAAATAAGTAAATAGAGAGTAATCTTTGGGCACATAAAAAGCAAGACTTAGAGGAAAGCAATTTGCACATTATGAAAGTGCATATTTAATACCATGTGGGTATGTCATTGAAAAGATCTGAGTGGCAGCCGGTAAAACTTTTCAATTAATCTGAGAGACTGTTTACGTGCCTGGGACAGCACTTATCCAAAGATTATATGTCCATGATGATCGTGACCTTTTTTTTTTTTTTTTAAAGTGTTTCAATGAATTTCTTGCAAAAGTTGAACGGGTGTCAAAGGTGCAATATAAAAGAATTTCATGCTTGCAAGGTATTTGCTTCAGTCACGTCACTGCTCGAGCACACAAGCCTTGCAAAAACGACCATGAACATGAATGTTGAGGTGATATCTTTACCCCCACAAAAGCAGAGAATGATGGGAGAAGAAAGTGTGTAAAGTGAGACGTGTATGTGTGTGTGTGTGTGTCTGCATGTGTGTATTGGGTGGGGAGGCAAGTAGTTAAGCTGTCAAACCGTAAGTCTGAAGTGGTCTTTATGCTTGCTGTGAATGGCCAGTGCAAAATGTTGATCGCTGGGCTGAGGAAGACGGTTCTCTTCGTCCAGAATGTCCAGAATGCCCACCAGCTTTGCTTCGACGAGGTCTGCAAATGAGACACACATCCCAAAGGCGAAAACCCTCAAACACCGGATAATGCAATGAATCGTGTAACATCTATTAGAAATGTCCACTCGATGTGAATATTCAAAGCACACAATGTGTTCATCGGGATGCTCATTCAGTATCATGGCTGAATTATTCATATGACATGCTGTGTTTGGAATATAATTTAATAGCCAAGGACCTCCCGGAAATATTTGCATGAACAAGCACCTGTGCATGAATCCTGAAGACTGATGAGTGAATTAATGCGCAGCCCAATTGGTCATTTGCAAGTCAGAAATGTTATTCATGACTGTCAGTTAACCTCACACCTGAATAAATGCAGCCTTTGAAACACAAATCAAAATGCTTCACCTTCATACGCGGACTATTTCATCCTATTAATTGTGGGATTTATTTGACATATGGGACAACAACAAACAAGATTGTATCATTTCTCCCGCCTTCATGTGCTACTAAAGAATTCGCGATAGCCGCAAAGATTCATTATATGGCCTCCCTTCAGACACACGCTTCTCGGATAATGAGAAATACTGTATGTCCTCTTGTAGCAGTGGCAGCACTGGTACACCTTCGCCACTCTGATGGGCATCTGAGCAAAAAGAAATGGTCGAAATGAACCCTACGTGGGCCATACATGAAGCATCCTGTGGTGTGTGGGGTTCAATTGCGGGCTCTCCAAACAGTGCTCTCAGTTCTGTGCGTCGCAGTTTACATCTCTTAGCCCTCATAGGCGTAGCTTCATCTTAATAGTGTCGCCAAGTGGCTTGTTTTAATGTCAGGAGACCACAAAGGTAAAGATATATGGTTAGTGTAATGCACTTAATCCTATAAGCATGACTGTGATTTATGGCATTTAAAAAAAACAAAAAAAAAAAAACAGCAGTGCTCCGCACCAGAGTGCGTGTCCCTTGTTGAAAATCACAAGCCGGAAAATGCATTCTGCGATAAAATATCAGTGAAGCATCAAAAGTGAACTTTAGATCGCTGCATATCGGCTCAAATCTTTATGTACAATTTATGACAAATGAGTTGTTGAGAGGGTAGTAAATAAATAATGATATGATACAGAAGAAAGTCTAAATATTACGAGATCAGAAGGTATATTTTTCGAGACAGAATAAAAAGTTGCAGCATTACAAGAATGAAGGCAGAATATTCAGCGGGATAAAAGTAATGAGAATACATTCGTAGTAATGCAAATATCATAGTGTATCAATGTTTTGTCATAACCTCATCAGCAGTGAGAATTTGTTGAATGTTACTGTTTGAATGTTTGTACTCCTGAAAGGGACAACACACACTGAAATCTTTTGAGTTTGTCCATCAACCAGAATAGTTGGAGAAAAAAAAAAGCAAAAAGCTATTGCCCATTATTACTACGATAAGGTATATGGCAACAGTAGCATCGGGGCTCCCACTGTCTATTTTGGTGACAAAATTGAAAGCGTGAACACAATTAAATATCAATTGTGATTAGTTCAAATGTTTTAGGTTCAAAAGATAATTCTAATTCTATCACAGTGCCAGGACGACAGTGATCATTGTTACAGCATCTATTACTTAAAGAGAGCTCCGACGTGGCTTTTTTTCTCCGTTGTACCCAAGGAATGAAAGTGAACCTACCAATGCAGTCTTGGTTGTCAACATAATGCACTTCGTTTACTCCCAGTCCTTCCTTTTGATAGAGCGCTTGTTCCTGCACAAAAAAGTAGTACGAAATGTATATTAGAAATTGTTGAAAGTGCCTGAAGTAACCTAAAAACTGTACTGCTTTTAACCGAAGCCCTTAGAAGAAAATCACATTAAGAGATCACAGGAGAGAAACAAGTCTCATCACATCCCCAGGGAAATTAGCATTCTAATTTCGTCAGGAACATAGGGAGACAAATACAGAACAGCCAGGATGTCACCCACAATGTGTCCCGCCGCACTTAAAGAGTAAATAAGTTGTCACTTTGTGACATGACAGGGAAGGTTTCCGAGGTTGACTCTAACTTGCTGCTTATTTACCTCTTTCAGGATGCGCTCATTGAAGAACTGCTGTAATTTCTCATTGCAGTAATTGATGCAGAACTGCTCAAAGCTGTTGTGTTCAAAGTACTCTGAGGAAAAGCAATACCACAACACGAATAAATGTGACTTGCGTTTCAAAATTACCGTGATCAAATTATGTATCTGACTGGTGTCTTCAAAGTGGAAGCAATTTAATTTTATTTTAGTTTCATTATACGGAGGTTGAATTTAGGGATGTCAAAGTGTTGTGTATCGTGCTGCCATGACAATTAATAAAGGTTTTTATGACGGTGACAGTTTTATTCCCTTTGCAATACTTCCTGTGGGAAATCTGTATTGAAATTTGAAGCTCTTCGAAGTCAACAATGTGTCACAGAATAAACAGGCTGTGTTCAACTTTGGAAGGGTCCATTGAACTAAAAAAAAATATGCTAAAAGTCATTTGGAAGAATCAGTCAGTCACACATTCTTTGACTTAGTGTATTTACCAAAGCCAGCGATGTCCAGCACCCCGATGAAGCTTGAGGAGGACTTGAAAGGGAAACACTGGTTCACTCGTTTGACCACATGATCGAAGAGGCGGCTGTACACCGCCTTGGCGAGGGCATCGCGGGCGTTGTTAGCTTGCTCCACCTTAAGAGGTACTCTAGAGCGGCACATGGTATGGTATGACAGACAGCCTAGAAGTAGGACAGCCTTCTCTCCAGGAAACGATTTTGCTCTATTAGCCTTATTTTATTTTTTTTCCCAATAAAGCGTTGTGTAAGGTTGTCGTTGTCTCTTCAGGTGTTTTTGCACAAAGCCGCCAAGTTTCGAGTCGAATATATTAACCAAAGATGAATGGAAAGTGTAGCATGAAGCTTGACCTCTTCTTGACTTTCTAATGGCATTTTATCACATTTTTTTTAATATTAATTATTTATCAGGGTTGACTGTGAGGACAAAGTGCATCCCCACAATGACCCAGAGTTCAACTCGGATATTACAGCTGGGAGAACTGTGGGAATTTAATATTAATATATGTGCCATTTAGCAATCATGGATCTTTTTACATTTTCCAACTCTTTTAAATTCCGCACTCATTCAGATCGTGCAGAAAAAAAAATAGGCATCTTGCCAATCGTTCACTTTCTCCATTTTGTTTTAAATGCTGCAGGTCGTATAAAACTCATCCGATGTTAGAAAGATCTGACAAGCATTTTTATCCATGGCAATGTTTCACATCCCCTCTGGAGAGAGACTCAGCCATGAGTGATACAATAACAGCGTCCACAGCTTTATACTGCAGTCAAACTCCCCAAGGCAGCGTGATTCAGTCTGGGCCTTTATGACAAAGGCAGGCCCCGCCTCAGTCCTCCAGACAGTGGGAGCCTTTCATTTTTTTTTTTTTTAAATATATGGTGTTGAAGCCACACTTGCCTGCCTCCTCAGATACCTGCTACATTATTCATATGGGGGAAACACTTCCAGGCCAGGCCAGCATCTGGCCCTTTTCAAATATTAATCGACCAAGCCTGGTCCGATCACTCGAACACCACATCTCCACTGCATATACATGGGAGCAATGCCACTATGGCCTGTTACACTGTGCACTGAATAAGTGATACATTGATAAAATACAATAAGCACGATATCTTCAACAGAATGCAATGTGTGTCTTTCATGAGTGCTCGCGCACTTACATAGAGTATGTATGACACTCACAAAGTGATTGAACAGATTCAATCTTTTGTCATTACTTGAAAGCATTTAAGGGAAAAAACACTAATTCCTCTACTTCTTACTTGAATTTACTATTCATTCTCATTTTTATCAGCTTCATTATGGACTCACTGCCTTAAGCAAATTCATATATCAAGGAGCCAAGCACAATGCGTCAGTTCTTACTTGATAACTGTTCCTTTAGCGCCCCCTGCCGTCGTAAGCATGACCCTTGTTGTGAGGCTGACCTTCAAATCATCCTGATCCAGACCCAGCAGATCGGCGCAGTACTCTAGAGTCTGTCTGGATTGATTCTTTAGAACGCAGCCCCCTATACAATATGGACAAACACATTTATTGTATAATATAAGATCATGTAAATATGTTGACTTTGTTTCATCCTGACCATGGATTTGATTGAACTCGAAAACAATTTCAATTTAAACATCAATAACATGTAAATAAATAAAAATCAAGTTTCATTTTATTGAAATATAAATATGAATATCTACAATTTAATAAGTGAGATGAACAAAATTAACAAGACATTTTATTTCAGTCTGAATATAAACTTCAAATCTTTCAAAATATATATTTGAATAAAAATCTAAATTGATCAATTGAAAATAAAACAATACATTTTTTTAAAAATATTTGAGAAAAATCACAAACCTAAATTATGATTAGATAAAATGTAAACAAAACAAAAATAAACAGAGTATCTGCACATTTAAAGAAGCTATATTTAAAATGGATATTTTGTCAAAATATTTTTGAAAAGTATTTTTTTTTTATATGGTACTACTGTACTGGTATATCAAATTCGTATTAAACTATTTTAGAGCGAGTGCAGCGACATGTGCATAGCAATTCATGCAAATTACATTATCTTTATGTAACAACATGAAATATTGAGCTTTTAACCGGTGTTATTAATTATTAAGGTTTTTAACAAGTTTGATATTTTTGAACACAATTCTACATCAGTGTGGCTTTAAAGATCTTTAACAAGAGACATGAGGATCAAGTGCCATTTTCGAAGGGAAAGTGAATGTTCTATGCACTTCCTCTAGTCTAAACGCAGTATTCTGATTAATATTGTGTTTGTGGAATATACATTGTGATTTGCGGACGGATGTATGTTTTGGACGCTCAGGTGAAAAGAGGGGCGCAACTGTCAACTGATCACCACGTGGTGGTGAGTTGGCTTTGATGATGGGGAAGATGCCGGTCCGACCTGGCAAGCCCAAACGTAATGTGAGGGACTGTTGGGAGCGCCTGGCAGTTTCAATTCCCAACTGCAGCAGAGTTAAGACTTCGCAGTTACCCTGTTAAATCGAATAAGAACTCTGTCAAACCTGAGCTACTTCCTGTTTCCTCAAAGTCAATGTTGCCAAGGTGCAGAACGCCAGCGACCACCCGAAACAGGTCCAGCTTCTCTGCGTCATCCAGACCAATCTTCTTCATGGCCACGCACATCCTATTAAAGTCACCCTGGTCGTCAAGGAGGGGGTCCTTGAGAGCGCCTAGTTTCACATGCTGCAGACCGAAGTGGAGGAGAAACTGATTAAGAAAATAAAGCGTGTGAGGAATGCTTTCTTCAGCAGTCTGCATCCAAAAGCTAAATAGCTCACAGCAAACACACTCCTTGCAAACGGACACACTGCTCTAAGCTTACGGCTCATGCAAAAAACAATGAAAGCAGCAGCAAGCAGTGTGAAATGTGATGGATTAATCGCATAAATACAATTAACAAGGTCGGCTTCACCAGGACTTCACTGTTAAGTACATGTCCCTAAATTGAATATGTAAACCTATCATAAAACCAGAAAAAAAATCGGAATAGGCGCCACCCAGCATGCAATTCTTCATGCTGCATTTTGTCTCACAGAAAGTAGAAGAGATAATAAATAATAATAATAATAGTTAAAAAATAAATAAACAATTAAAAGACATCACCTTATTTTCCTTTATACCATAAACATGATGCGGGATAGAGAAATAAATAATTAGCCAACTTAATTAGCAAATCACTTTAGACAACAAGATGCTACATCACAGAGATGGTGTAAAATAATGAGGTGAGTAGGAATAGCAATGAAAGCAAAGCACATCAAGTCTGAATCAAGACTGCACCTACTCACTGCATGCAAACATCGTACTCTATTTTGCCTCAACTGCTACACCACGCTATGAATCCAACAATCAATTTCTCGCAAAATTCAACATGATCAATTCTACTCATTTTTACTCGTGCAGAGTTGGTTTGACCCATTTCATCAGTACACATTATCAGCTATTTCTTTGCTCACCATTATTTTCCCATATAATGTAACCATTTATCACGAGATCTAATATTCCACCTGCTTTTACTAATGTGGAGCGACAAACTTTGTCATACTTGCATTTTCAATTGTTTCAAGATATTCGGTTGGACATCTCCTCCAGGCTTCAAGTCAACAAAAGCAAGCGCGTTGTGCGTCATTCATCAACGGCATAGAGCAAACATGTTTTTTACCGTTGCTGCTGATATTGTGCCTGCCGCATTTGTCATTTTCTCACCGTTGTTGGTAAAACAATTTGGAAAGGAGAGCAGACAGTTTTTTTTTTCTTTTCTTGCAAAGTGAATCCAGGCAAGAAGTGAAATTGACTTTACCTCAGGACTCTTGCGGTTCTGCATGATTTGCTTATCGGAGTTGGTGCTGGCAAAGTATCTGGTGCAGCCTCGGTTCAAATACTGCAACGTAGAAAGAAAATAATTGCAAACATTCTGACACAATTATCTGCGCTTAATTAAATCTCAACTTAGCATGAGTGCGTTTCAACCCTTGCGGGAAAACCTGCGGGAGATATTCCTATTGATTGTCACCAAGTGAAAGATTTTCTCTCGTGCCTGTTAATATTGTCTCTCACAGTTGACTGGGAGACAGCAGTGTGAAGTAATTGCCTCTGTTGATGTTGTTGCCACCTTGGGACCCGTTTTAATGACAAATATCTAAGCAAAGAGAATTTGCTTCTGTTGCTCTTGGTGTTTTCACTCGCAGAATGACATGTTGTGGCTGGAATGAGCATATTTCATGTGGTCTATTATGTACGCACCCGCTGAGCTGATTATTGTGTTCAATAATATTCAATTTACAAATCATCTTTTCCTCCAAATTGGAATTTAGAAAAGAACGATATGACGATATCACAAGCTGCATAGCGTTGTAGTGATTCGCACCCGTGCCTCACAGTGAAAAGGTTCTGGGTTTGAATCTCGTCTTAGACAAAGGGTTTCAAACTCCGGTCCCCGAGGGGCGCTTTCCTGCATGTTTTCCGTCTCTGCCTGCTGCAACACACCTGATTCAAATGATCAGCTCATCAGCAAGCTCTGCGGAGGCCTGATAACAGCCCTGATCCTGTGAATCAGGTGGGTTGCAGCAGGGAGAGATGGAAAACATGCAGGAAAGCGGCCCTCAAGGACGAGGGTTTGAAACCCCTTTCTTCCATGATTGTGGGTGGAGTTTGTATGTTCTCCACATGTTTTTGCGGGTTTTCTACTAGTATTCCGGCTTCCTAAACCTTCCAAATTCGAAAACCATATTTAGTTAACTGAAAACCTATGTTCAGAAGTGTAACTCTGCGTTGAAAGCTGCTATTAATGTCAATGCAGTTACTCTTGTTCCAATCTGATTGTGAATGGTTGTTTTTCTTTGTGTACCCTCTGATGAACTGAATGCCAGTCTAGCGGTAAGGCCACCTCTTTGCCAAAGTCAGGCGGGTTAGGCGAGCGCAATAGAAAAAGGACGGATGGATAAAAATATCAGAAAATGCCTTGCAATTATTACTGAATAGATGGTCCAAAACAAGTGAAAGCAGGCTGTTCTTCGAAACCTAAATTTATCTGCCGGCTAATTGACTCAACTAATGAAATCACTGCAAACTTGTCAAACATCAGCTATAGCGCGACACGATACCAGTCACAGATCTGGAAGCATTGTTACTGCTGTCTCTTGTATGACACTTCTTAGTATATTATCTTGGTGTGTGTGTGTGTGTGTGTGTGAGTATACAGTACTGTATTTGTATTGTGTAACCTGTAATCAAGCGATTCAATTCATATCACAAAATGTACCACTCTGACATCTAGTGGACTTTCACAGAATTGCCAGCCTACTACCACTCCCTTTAAAAACGAACTACTGTTTCCCACAGTACAACGGTTAATAACAACTATGTATACATCCCCGATACTTGTTGAATAAAGACATAGTATTCATTCATCCATTTTCTCACACTTGATATCATTATATCATTTTATATTATTATTGGTGTGGCCCTAATGTTATGAAGTATAAAATGACATAATCATAACGCTAATATTAGAAAGAAATACACTAACTCTGAAGCTGTCTGGTGAGTCGAGGTGCAGTTTCTTCTTGATGTCCTCAGATGCTCCAGCACAAAGCCTGTAGAAGATGTGGTAGTTCCTCTCGTCGTTACTTTGAACGCAAATCCTCGACTTCTCCAGCAAATAATGCGAGACAAATCCACCCACAACGGAATTCTGCAAACATGGGAGGAAAACAACGCACTTTGAAATTTCTGCCGACGCACACAATAACAGTTTAAGCTAAACGGTCGCATCACCTTCTCATTGAAATGGATTTCAACAAACTTCCCAAAGCGACTACTGTTGTTATTACGGACTGTCTTGGCGTTTCCGAATGCCTCCAGTAGGGGATTTGCTGAAGGGGGAAGAACATATTGTACGGGTCAAGACCACGATGGCATTCTGTTGTACATGATTTCTTTGTTAGGTTATTTTTACCTTCAACAATTCTCTCATCAATATCTTGACCACTTCCATACGTTGTGGTCAGATACCTACAGAATGGAGATGCAGTCGAGATGACGAAAACGATGACGACGCAAACCAAAAGATGAATACAGACAGCAGAGACACAATATATGTGTGTGTGTATATATTAGTTTGCACTGTATATTATATTGTGTATAGTATATTATACACATGCACACAATATAATACTGTATACAAAACGTACACATTTAAAGACAGTCAGTGTGAAGTCTGACTAAAGGGGGTAGAAGTGCAAAATGCCTCTTCTCATTCAGGATCATACCTGAGAACAAACTTGGTGTTTTCAGTTTTGCCAGCACCCGATTCACCAGAAACGATGATGGACTGACTCATTTTCAGAACCTTCATGTCTCTGTAGGCTTTGTCAGCTAACGCAAGTGAGGAAAAACACATCAGTCAATTAGCTTTCTGTGCCAATAAAACAATTAGCAAATTCATGGTCTGGTCATTCTCAGTTGTGTGGCCTTTTAATCATATTTCCATGAAGCAACATCTGGCTGTCTTAGCATTCCAAAACTCTGTATATTATATCGTATGTGACTGTAAAGAATTCTTTAAAGACTCTCCAGTTTTGAAAGGAATCCGTTGGCACGGGTTGATTTCCAAGGTGTTCTTATTTCAAACTTTTTCCGCCGTGGGAAATACAAGGATAAAGTTCATTAGACGATTCAAGGTTCAAACTGCGACTAGAACAAAACCTTTGAATGAGCCATTTGTTCAACAACATGTTTAACTTCTAACAGTGTATTGCTGTTATCACCCATTTGATCAAATTTGAAAAAAAGTGTAAAATAATGTATATTTTATTAATTGTACCGCTCATATTCTAATGACCATCCTTATTTCTGATCGGATCTTATTTTATGTTGCAGCGAGTTCCATTTCCGGTAATGTGGTGATCATGGCCTTGTTTGGAGGCATCTCAAAACACATGAAAAGCTACAGAAAAGGTTTGTTGTTTGTGTTTGTGGGTAATAATTGATTACTGATTTGAACTATTTGATTAATGTCGAATAAATATATGTGCATTATAGTTTTTCAGATGGTTTGGACTTTTTGAGGCATATTTATCCTACACACTATGGCTGAACTGTACGTTTGGGATGTTTAACTTATGGGAGTTGGCCTGTTTAATGAGAGTTCTCACTCTCCAATCTTTGTTTTGAAGTATTGTATATTTTTACAAATACGGGACGGAATATGGTGAATGAAGTCACCACAGCTTTTTGTTTGTGGTTGCTCAAATGTGAATTTTAAAAATCAATTTGACACACAAACTTTTCTTTAAAGGTGTGAGCTCTCACCAATTGCATAGACGTGGGGGGGCTGAGTCCCCAAAGACTTGCCCTTGTATGACTTGATGGTTTCAGGGTGGTACAGTTTCGGGATGTCATCGTAAGGATTGACAGCTATCAATATATTGGCCACATATGTCTGCAAAAGAAAGAATAAAAGGCAGGTTAGAGGGGCCCAAACATAAATGATGATGAAGCTGCTAGAGAAGTCACCTTGACTTGTTTTCTGTGCCTTTCTTTTCCCATCTAAGAACTGGCCCTCATTTGCTGAGTGAGTGGCTGGGATCAGTATACTGTCTGACAGTCACTCTGTCAAGCTCAGCTAACCGTCCTTTCTATTCACCAACTGGGCCTTTCCCTCCCTTGGTAAATGATAGGAATCCTTTTTCTAGCTTCTGCATTCTAACTTGCAATGTTCTCTTATAATGAAAAAGCTGTGAGCTCAATGGCATGCATACTTGGGCGGTCACTATCGGATCTTTTTAGACACGATTATCCTATTAATTATCCCATTGATTCGTGTGTTATGTTATTTTGCATTACACTGTATCACAAAACAGTGATTGTTTATTGATTAAAAAAAACGGATTGATGTATTGACAATGTTTTTTTTTGTTTGTTTTTTTTAACAGATTTTGTTACTGGTTGGGTTATTGTTTTGCAAAGTAAATACACTGCAGATGCTTGCAAATGTCTCATTTTGATCAAACACAAAAGATAAACACTCTGCTTTCGTGAAGAACTACAGAAATCAGAGAATAATTGCTGAAATAATAGGATTTGGACAATTTTAAGCTAAACAATGGTGCCAAACGATTACCGTATTTTTTGCACTAGAAGGCGCTTCGGAGTATAAGGCACACCATCAAAGAATGGCTTATTTTAAAACCATTTTCATAAATAGGGCGCACCACGATATAAGGCACATAGAATGGAAGCTACAATAGTGGCTGCGGTTGCGTAATGCATCCACTCGATGGAGCTATGCTAAAGTAAATACTATACTATACTATACAGCTTTATCTATAAAGAGCTTTCACAACTATGGCAGCTGTAACGAAGCACTTTACAGAACATATAAAATACGATGTCCAAGAAATCAGAATATTGATCCATAAATAAGGCACACTGGATTATAATGCGCACTGTTTGCTTTTGAGAAAATGGAATGCGTTTAGGTGCGTCTTATAGTGCGGAAAATGCGGTCCTCAGTTATTGAGATAGGAGTTGATTATTTGGATAATCTATTAGCTGCCAGTTAATCGATTAATTTTGCCACCTCTACTGCCTATGCACCATTGTCAATAAGTGTAAGAGCGGATGGAAGACATACATAGATATGTTCCTTTGAGTATCGCACTTTGACGTTGTTGAGTAGAGTGGCTTCATTCAAATACATCAGGGAGCCTGAAAAGACACAACAAACAACATGATGTTTTGTAGGACAATCGGTCGAGAGCTGAACATTGAGTTTCACTCACAGTTGTCCTCAACATGTTTGTTGACATCATCTTCTGCAGGAAAAACTTGGCTCATCGGCGCAAGGAATGTCTAAATGGGATAGATATAAGAATCGATGACTTAAGTGTTATGGATTCAGGCAATTGTGAAGGATTTATGACTGATGAATCCTAAATCCTAAATCTAAAAGTAGAATTGAAGGTTTAATTCACAGGTGTCAAACTCAAGGCCAGGACAGATCCGGCCCACTGCCTCATTTTATGTTGCCCTCGAAAGAAAATTATGTGCGTCAACTTGCAGGATCCTTGCTAAAATCTATACCGAAATATCTCATTGTCATGTAATAAATAATGTTTAGATTCAGCAATAATTTTGTTACCCTGTTCACAATAACTGAACGACCTATTATAGTTGAGTTGACTGATTTCAAAACTAGTAATCCATTGATATGTTGTTTTCAAGTAATAGTGCAAAAAGATGATTAAACATTTTTGTGATTTCACTGTCAAGTTCCAGTGTAATCGATTAATTAATTAATCGGAATTAATGGTAATTCCCCATAATCAATCCAGGAAACCTGGATGAGTTAAACTATCAGCAGTCTGAATCGTGGATAGTTTACCTTTTGTATCATTAAATACATGTCAGAGTCTAGTTTGCTTTCTCAATAAGAATAATTCCTCTTTAGTTCTTTGAGTCGCTTATGACAATACACAATGATCATTAGAGTTGGTGGAAAGTGAAGCAATATTAAACATCATCAAAATCCAATCATATGCATGCATTATCATGAATCAATTATCTGGCTTTAATATCACAGGAATGGCATCTGGAGGAATACATTTCCAGGGCATGTGATATTCTCTCTCTATTGTGAAGCGTTAATGAAAATGAACTCAATAGAAGAAGCCAGCTGTGAGAGAAACAAGGGCAGACATGGCGCAATGATGAATAATTTGGTGTGAACCGTAACAGGATCTGAACACCTGACTGACTGAGTGAACAAATGATGACTGCACTCTGTGCTGGGCCAGTGGGAACCAATAAAACGGATGCATTATTAAAATAAACCAGACTCCAAATATAACAATTAAGCAGCGGCAGTACATGCACTAGTATTCCGTCTGAACCTGTTTGACACCGTGCAACCTGAATCCTCTTAACGCACGCAAAATTTGGAGTTCGTCCATAGTTTGGAGGTTGGAAAAAAATATGCCGAAAATGTAAAAATGTAACCTGTACTGTTAATAAAGGTGTTATTTATAACGGTGATAATTTGGCCTCTGGAACACATTTTTAATTATAAATTGATCTCAACGAGAAATGTGGTTTTGAATGTTTGACCAGTGTCACAGATTAAAGCAATCAGACCCAGCAACATGATTGCAGAGGAACAACAAACAAAGGTTACACCTTCATGTTCCCGCTTATTCACTCTGCACTGATGCACAGTTTATGATCACAAAAACAGACTGGAAGCAGACACAGAAGTACA
>CAAKHF010016075.1:18187-29296 GCA_901007745.1 Hippocampus kuda
ATCAGTGGATGACAAAAAAAAAAAAAAAAAAAAGCACCATCGGATAGTATATGTCACGGACGTCTGCACCGAGAGTGTGAAAGCTTTACATCAATGTCATTAACAGCTCTCCGGCGTTAATCCGAAAACAAATACATCACCGCTAAAGCCGGACGCTATGCTGAAATATCCAATTAGGGGTGAGAGATTGTGGTCAAATGTCAAAGGCAATTGGTGTTGGAAAGTGCTGACACAGCCTTCAAACAGAAATGAATCCAGCAAGTTAACTACCTCAGCAGAACTGAGCAGTAAGTTACAGTTTATGGAGCTGAATAGGTGTCTTTTCTTGGGGACATACAGTACTCTCTTTTGGAAAGACTGCACATGTCTCAAATTAATGTGGACACCACAAAATCTACACCAAATACAAAGCCTTTAATAACACTAGTTTGCTCCAGTAACACACAACGATGATCTTTGTGGGGTTTTGGAAAAATGAAGTATACTTCTTGGCCATCTACGTTACTGTTCAAGTCAAGTCAAGTACAACTTTATTGTCAAATGCGTTGTATGTGCAACATAGAGCAGAGATGACATTTCTTTCCTCTCAACCAGACAACTAGACAACAAGAGGAGCCGCTGCGGGTGCCCGCGCCGCCATCAAAAGAACAGTTAACATAAAATGACAAAATAATACAACACAACACATAAGACACAGATAGTCGTGCAATCTTAACCTTACTGACAACCTAACTGTTGATTCTGTCTTAACTAGTCTGTTTAACCGATATCAACAGTCAAAAAAAAAAAAAATTCATCCGCAACATTATACTAACATAACATTGTCAATTAAGGAAATGTTTCTCCGTTGTCTATTAGGGGAATGTGTTCTAATAGCTATGCCTAGTACACAACAAGCTAATGAAATAATGTAAATGCAGTACTATTCCTTGAATTACTTTGTTTTGGAAAAATGTAGCCGCATGTCTTGGCCTGGTTTCAGCACACTCAGGTGGTTGCTATTTCATTGACCTCAACACACCTCACATTTGTATTAAGAAGTGACGTGCTTGCAGAATCAACAGAACTATCGTGGAGGTCAGTGATGCGAAACAAATTTCCTCTGGAACAAAGACTACAAGTAGATGAGGGAAATTTATCACAAATATAACCTTTGTATGCTCAGTATGCTGTTGTCTTTACAAGAACATGCAGTATTAGCAAGAAACAAAAACTATGACTATAGTGTTCCAGAACAGGATAACATTTATTTTCCCCTTGTGCATTATCTTCAACCTCCCAAAGTTAGATCAAGGCTGAAGTCTTTCAGAGTTCCCGCGGATGTCTACTTCAAATGGTCAACCCAATCATAAAGGAAAATGGGTCACTTGGCAAAGGGCGTTTTCATTGAGGAAAGGGCTTCATTTGTACAAATGCTGGCGAAAGAGCAGCAATAGACGCGGCTGTGTTGTTAATTCCATGTTAAAATGGGAGTGGAACGCGTAATTGCACAGAGTTTCTCCTGCTGTCTTATTTTATTCTTGGTTGCGATCAATAATGCAAGTGAAAGTGGAGTCTGAATTAATTGTTCCCTACTTAAGTTGTCACATATGATAGATGCAGACGGATGTGTGAAGCTGGCAGAGTCTATTCAATCCCATTTATTTGCACTTGCATAACGGCTGCAACATCATGCTGCTGTTTGTTTTGTTTGTGACGTGTGCTAAGTCGTGTTTTTTTTTTTTCAATCCACTTCATTGGGTTGGTTTAGTGTAAAGAACAAGTACAACAAATTTATGTGCGATAGAGATGCTGAAGAACAAGATGATAACAAAACAGCATTTAAGAAAAACAGCCGGATTGGATTTAAAGATGGTGCGGTTCATGATTGCAGATCATGTCCACACCATGCACAATCTTGTCATGTTTATTCACCAGCAAGTTACACGTCGTCCTGTTGCTGATGTCTTGCTATTTACAGAGCTCACACAGTTACACATTAAGAAAGTTAGGGTAGAGTGACCGTTGGGTGTACCAGTTGGGTGACTGGAAATGTGGCTGTAGCAACTAAGTGGCAACACCTGATATTTTGTTCTTGAGTGGAAAAAGGGGGCATTTATTTGAGGTAAAGTATTAATTAATTTAAGTCGCAATAAAATGAGGCAATTGAGGCAATTACAGTAGAGTCAACGTTTGATTACATATGGTACATGATGCTACGTGATTCACAGGAGGGCCTTTCGTTTCAAAATGTGCCACATTATAAAGAAGCTGTCACACAATGTGGTCCAGTATAGGACTTAAAGGAGGGCCTCATCCTAAAAGTGGCATCTTGAACCAAATGTCTTGGCGCTCCGCACACACCACAAATCCTATTAGTATCTGACCCTAATCCAGACAATGGAGGCGAGACAGACTTCGGTGGGGATGATTAAAACCTAACAAATAAAAAGTCAAGTGATTATTTGAGGTAATGCAAATCAGTGGTACATGTCGAGTACGGCGATGCGGGGTAGGAAATATGGGAATGGATTTAGTGCCTTACAGGAACACACACTCTTGTTTCCTGCTACTTGCTTCCTGTTCCACGCTGGGCAGAGGCACATGGAAAATAAATCAGGATGAAGGGGGACACGGGTTGGGATTTTAAGAGGCGCACATCTTTAAAATAGAGTACAATAGGAAGTCCATGCAATATTGAATACAATTTCATGAATACATGCATGGCACTTTAAAAATACTGTACGTCAGCAAAGAGAGTCTCAAAACACTGATTTGAATGTGGCAAAGTTAAGGGCACCCAACTTTCCATTCGCCCCTCAAACCTCTAGCAGCACCCCTGCGTCATCCTAGTTCAAAAGTCGTAGTTTACGTCAAGTCACTTCCAGACTAATAACAATGCTTGATTAATTTGTCTACTTCGTTGTTTTTATTTGACCAACCATATCATTCAAGCAAGTCGGGTAAGTTAATTAAAGAACATTAGTTAAGTAACTGAGTTGAGATGCAACTCCAGCCTACCTGTTGCTCCTCCAATGGTGCAATACTCAATTTGCGTCGTTTGTCCTTTAAACAGTGGAATTCACGTTTGTGGGGCGCTGGTGATGACTTCAAGGTCCCTCATCCACTCATTCAACTGCAAAATATTTCAGTGCCGCCGGCATTTCCCCACCAGAAGTGACTGAGTCCGACCTGAAGACTCAGTGGATGTCAGACAGGCAGTCCAGCAGCAAAGAGGAGGAGCGATAGCTCCCAGCCACGGTGCGTTTACTTGAACCTCGGAATATCTTGTGACTGATAGTTTCTCCCACTAAAATACAGTATTGCGCTGGCGTTTACCTTGCTGTTGTTGCTACGATCCTCTAACTTTGAAATTAATATTTCATTTTTTCCTTTCTTGATTCGACGTTTCTCGTGATTTGTCTTCGTCGGGAGATTTTTTTTCCTCTTGGTGCAAGAACAGCTAAATACACAAAAACAATCAAGATGACAAACACCACATACACTTTACGTTAGTGCAATATTTTCTGTTGATTGTTCATGTGTATTAAATGATTTAGTAGGAAATTAATTAACTCAGGAATTAATGAGTTATTACGTCTGTTGTATTGGCATAGTCGTACATTGTGTCTTCGGCCAGAATATATTTCTTCATTAATACCAGTGGAATGCAGTCAGCGCCGAACCCTCAAGCACGGATTGATGCTGCATTCGAGGACGGTGCAGGGGGAAGTTGGACATTTTCGATCTCCAACCAGGAAAAGTGCACTGGAACGCCCTTTTGAACTGGGGTCCAAGTTGCGAGGTCGGACTTCAAGTCCGACCAGTTTCAGTCTGACGTCATTGTGGCGACCCTCATGGAGACACAGAGTCTCAATGGCAAAACATAATTTACAATTTTATTCATCTATATTTTGTCTTCATTTCATAACGTGACTTGGCTACTCACCTACAGTGATTTTACGCTTCATTTATCCGATTCCAGCTTCTGTGTGTTGATGCGTAAACGTGATCTGCCCAATACCTTCAGAATCCAAAGTGCTGGCATCATTCTTACTCACACACACATTGATCTGCATTTTTTTTCGTCCTGTGATCGGTTGAGCTCAGTAGACTTTTATGTTTACCCTTCTGATTGGCTGATCTTAATAGGCGCAGGATTGATTGATTTACAGGACAGGACAATGTCGGATATGATTGACAAATTCATTTTCAAGGTGAACTTTTCAAGTAAAATTGGATTATTTGATGTTAGATCAACACACACTGTCGCTAACAGGCTTGTTTCAACCCAGCAAATTGATTTTTGTGGGCACTGTCATAGCAGAATGTATCAGGGCTACACAGACAGGAAAAACAAATAAACAAACAAAAATGGAAGTCTGCTCATTTCTTCTTTTACTAATAATGGTTTTCATCTTCAAAATTCCCTCTGTCTTATTAAATGCTACACATCGTGATTTTGTGTTTTTGTTCATTACTTCTGCCCAGGCAGAAACTCACCACCGGCACTGGTTCATACACACAGTTCAATACATGCTGCTCTGATGAGATTTTTTTGTTGTTGTTGTTTCTTTCTTTCACTGTCTGATGTTAAAATATTACCTGAGCAGTGTTCAGTAAATTCAAATGTTATATTACCGAACTACCTGGCAATCTAATTTGTAATGTAGAGATTGTATACTTGCTTGCCATGTTTAAAAAACAAAAAAACAAAAAAAAAACATCATCATCATATCTATCATCTAATAATTTTGGCGGGGTTACACTTATACTGGAACCTTTGCATATGTCATATGTATATACATACATGCATACATAATTTACCGTATGCACTTCAAACCTAGTAATTAATAATCTCACCATAAAAAGGGGAACTGGGGACAAAATTGAACCATAATTTCAATGAAAAGTTTGCAAATGTTGCCTTGAGACTCATGAATACTTTATTAGTATGTCACCTAAAACCTTTTGGAGGATTTTTGAAGGAGATACTCAATCCACCTTTGAAAGCCACCGCTGGGTTTGTGGATCTAATTCAGATATGTGATACCCCAGGTTTTGGACCGTATCTCATTACTGTCACTGGATAAGAGCATGGAGGCACTAGCTTGAACATTTTTACTTTGAATTTCCATTTTCAATGTTGTCAAACATGATCAGAACACAATTTGTGGAAGAGTATTCGGGTTGCAAATACAATATTAATATTTACACAAATTCAAAAGCATTGGAGGGAAAATTAAGCCGATTGTGATGGATGTCAGCCAGCTGCTGATATTGACTGTGCATGAACCTTTCACGGTTCGTTTGACGTGTTTGAGGAGTTGCGTATATATATGGATATATTCAACACCATTAATAGTGTTGAAAACGCACATGGTGATCAAGCAGCTGCTGTAACGAATGGAGCACCATCTTCGCAAGCTTCCTTCAACAACACAGAGGGAACTGCTGCCCTATTCAGCACTGCATCAGGCAGGTGAGTGGGTGGGCCTCTTCACTTGGAATTTTAAATGGCATGCAGGAGAAACATGTGAGTTGAGTTTTCTGGGGGGAAAAATGCAGCAAATGAGTTCTTCCATTTATTGTATTTTTTCACTGTTTGGCAGGTTTGTGCAACAGTTTCTGATTTTTTCTGCAAAAGAAAACTTTGCATGGGGGCTGGGGGGGGTCACAGTACTGTATGTGGGTATTTTTGTTTGCTTCACACCTTTTGTTGTTGACAAATGGATCTTTAATAGATGCATTGGAGCATGAAATATATTATTTTGTGTATATGTTGTGTTCTGTTGTCTTATATTATAAGTCTTCTATAAAAGATTATGATATACATTGGTTCAAAGAAACAACAGATGTGCACATATTTTGATCTTATTGGATTGGATTGGATTGGATACAACTTTATTGTCAAGTGTGCTGTATGTGTAACGTAAAAATGTCAGGTTTATTGTTAGGAGGTACCTAGTCCTACATGGCCCCACGGGAGTGCAGAGAAAACATTGTGGCCCCTCCATCATTTCAGTAGCCCAACCAAATTGAAAGTGCTGTTGGATTCTTGATATCCTGAAAAAGTCCCTTTTCGGTCTGACTAAGTTGAAGGTTCAGTGACCATCAGTCACCTCCCACCCCACACTCTCCTTGTCAATCACTCTGCAACTTTCCCAGCCAATTATCTGCAGAGCCCGACGTTATCTGTGTTTATGAATGTCCAAACCCCAACATTCCTTGACGCTTCTGTTAGAAACGTCTTCACATCTCTTTCAGCGGAGCAATTCTCTGCCAAGCTGCGTGTACGCTTGACTTCAGACTTGAAAAATATACATCTGCAGGTGAGCAATCTGATTTTTAAAAAAAATTTTTAGTTGTTAGTTAGGTAAACTGAATATTTTGATTGTCACAAAGCCAGATTCCATTGTATTTTGTGGTACATAATGTCCATGACTAAATGCATTATCATTGTGATTTTTTTGTTTCTGTTTCAGTGAATAATTTATGCTTTTCACATTTACAGCCTACCACATAGTCCATGTACAGTAATGAAAGGACAGAAGCACATACAACCATTCCTTCTCATGTATGTAGCGACTTTTTTGACATTACATACGTCAGAAGGACAACAGCTGACAGAGGAGACCTGCACTGTTCAGCTCCTTGTCCCTGGTCTCAAAGGTAAGGTGTTTAAGAAGGCTTGACGCATTTCAGTTTTCTTCTTATTGTGTCATTTTTCTCAAAAGGAGAGCCGGGGGAGAAAGGACCAAAGGGAGCCCCAGGGAGACCAGGAAGAGTGGGACCACCGGGGGAAATTGGTATAATTTTGCCCACTCTATTCTCATTGTAAAAAGAAAACATTATAATCAAACGACTGTTTGATTACACAGACGCATGCATGCACGCACACGCACATGAATGGGCTAAGGATCACACTGCTTAGGTTGTTGATGTGCTGTGTGTCAAGCTAATCAGAGCTGGTCAAGTGTTTACATTTGGATGAGAAATGACTTGCACAATCCAAAGCAGCTGACGTGTTTACTGAAGGCTTTAATGAGAAGTGGACCATGTTCAAGCTCTTTACACACATACAAACTGTAATTGTGTGCTTCCGTTCTCGCTATGCATAGACAGCTGTGGTGGATGGCATTGAAATAAAATAAGATGCAATATATTGTATTGCGGCGCCGTGGAGGACTGGTTAGCCCGTCCGCCTCAGTTTTAAGCCTGTGGGTTCAAACCTGAGCTTCAGCCTTTATGTGTGGAGTTTGCATGTTCTCCCTGGGCTTGTGTAGGTTTTGTCCGGGTACCCGTTTTTCTTCCCACATTCCAAAAACATGCATGTTAGATCAATTGAAGACTCTAAATTGTCCTTAGGTGTGAATGTGCGTGTGAATAATTGTCTGTATGTGTCCTGTGCTTGGTGTCCAATCCAGATAGTAGTCCACCTCTTGTCTGAAGGCAGCTCGGATAGGCTCCATCACACCCTTGACCCAAATGAGCATACACAGTATCGAAGATGGATGAATGGATATACTGCATATGGGATAGTTTTGTAATGAACTAATGCATACTCCTATCACCCAAACTTTTCAGGTCAACCTGGTCTTAAAGGGCAGAAAGGCATTATGGGGCATCATGGTAAAGTGGGACCAAGTGGAATGAAAGGTCAGTGTATGGTTTTGTTATCACACCAGGAAGCATGAAAAAGGATGGTAATATAAATCATCATAAAATGTTGTAAACTGTACGCGCTGTATTGTAAAAAAACATTTACCACTCCTAATGATGAAGTGCATGTGAAAAAACATTTAACACTATACAGTATAACTAAATTTAAACAAAGCTGCTCGCCCTTTTATGATGCATGCTGGAGTGTTGCTGTAGAAAAAAAAACAACAGACTTCATGCGGAGCACATTTTAAGTATTTTAACTGCCATAAAATTGGAAAAATATGTTCACCCACTAAACATTACTAAACACAGCTACGACCTGCCAACTTTCTTTGTACTTCTCAGCTTTTTTTTTAATTGCTTTACTTATTTTGCCTTCTTAGTACAAGTATTTTAGCCATACGTGACACACTCTGACAATGAGAGTGCCAATGTCACCTACTGTAGTGTATGTGTAATAACATTTTATTCTAGAACTGCTCAGAAAAAAAAAAAAAGTATGCTTCTTGGGCTTTACACACGCACCACTCCTGGCATCACAACACATTCCTACTACACTGTGTTGAATTTACTAAATTTTATTTTGGCAATTGGCTTCAAACAATACAATTTTGTGGATTAACTTTGTAGATGCATTTTTAAGTAGAAGGTGGATTTTATAAAATCAATTTGGATGAGGTTGATTACATTTCGTGCAACCATTTGACAAAATAAAATTGAATAAATTCAACACTTCCACGTATTTGACTACTCTAGACTAATAATAACGTCGACATATTTTCACAGGCACAAAGGGAGACATGGGGGATCCAGGACCAAGAGGCCCAGACGGAGAGCCAGGTATCATCTTTTAATTGTCATTAGATTGGGGTGTTAAACTCATTAAGTAACATTTTGATAATATTTGATAACTGGGTTCATTAGGCATCCCATGTGAGTGCTCACCAATAAGAAAGATGATTGGCGAAATGGACATCATTGTGGCCCAGCTATTTTCTGAACTGAAATTCATCAAAAAGGGTAAGATTTTGATTTTCTTGATCTTGAGGTGTGTGTGTGTGTGTGTGTGTGTGTGTGTGTGTGTGTGTGTGTGTGTGTGTGTGTACAGTATATACCGTATGTCCCAAAACTTTTCTTAAATACGTCACTCAAAGACATGCAGGCCATGTCAAATGTGAAATTTATAGAAATACAAGTGCTCATTTTTCAGCACTGCCCTCCCCCGCAGCTGTCGCTGGCATAAAAGAGACAGGCAGCAAGGTGTATCTGCTGGTGAAGGAGGAGAAACGTTACTCGGATGCCGAGCGCTATTGCCAGACGAGGGGAGGTCACCTGGCCATGCCCAAGGATGAAGGCGCCAACACAGCCTTGGCGGGCTACATCACGCAAGCGGGTCTCAACAGAGTCTACATTGGCATTCACGACCTGGACATGGAAGGAGTTTTCACCTACGTGGACAGCTCTCCAATGTCCACTTTCAGTAAATGGCGAAAAGGGGAGCCCAATAATGCTTATGACGATGAAGACTGTGCTGAGATGGTGGCCTCCGGAGAGTGGACTGATGTTGCGTGCCACCCAACAATGTATTTTGTATGTGAATTTGACAAGGACCCTGTCTGAGTTGCGCTCGGATAAGATGGACTAAAACAGTAACTTTTTGCTTCTACTTTATAATAAGGCTATTGTTTATATATTCATTATTTAGTAGTTTGTTATCTTGTGGTTGATATTTTTTTTCTCAAAGGCAATTAAGGAAATGGAAAAACTACGTTCCATTGTCAAACTGTCACTATTATAAAGACTTAATTAACCATACAGGCTTGAACATTGTTGATAAAGGCGTTATTAGCTAATTTGTTAACACAAAGTCATTATTTTTGTTTTTTTCACCCTTAGGAAATAATGGAACTAGAAAATGATGTGTGAGATCGTCCCCCTGACAAAACCTTCATAAACAGTACAAAAAATGGTCAAAGAAACATTTAAACATTCTTTGACGAAATTTTCATCACATTAAGGTTGACTACAAAAAATAAATAAATAAAATCTTGTCCTTCAACCCCCACCTAAACACAATTCAACTCAATTAAATGAACAAAATATTCAGTGTACTTTATCCCTTAAGCACTTTATTGCACTTAACACATGGGTGGTAATGGTTGCTAAAATGCACAAGAGAAATTATTATAACATGAAGATTAATAATCTTCAGTTTGACAGTGTAATGATTGCTGCGTGACCCAAACAATAGCTCACACATTTTTGCATGTGTGGCATGACCTGCTTGAAAGGATCTTTTATTTAGTTGTGTCATTAATACAAATGCTGCTGTTGGTTTTTTCGGGTGAATGTCCCTGCTGAGGTATCCCACTGACCCCTTCGAAGAAAAAAATGTAGTTGAATATGCATGATGCTGTCTTAATAAAGCACAGCATCACTCCCTTAAGAAATGAATAATTAATGCTGAGTTGAATTATGCATTTAATTGACCAAGAACTGTTTGACACAATCTAATTAGGATGCATTATTTGTGCAAGCTCCTGTTACCTTTATTCTAATCTATGTCTACTATATTTATCATTAGTCAATCAAACATTTATTAAAATAGTTGGGGTTTTCGCACATTTTTGGGGGGTCAAATTAATGTTGTAATCAATACACTTACACAGAGATAATTTGACATTGTATCCTGATTATGTTTATTGAATGACCCATACAACATAACACAAATCGACTAAGCCGCACTCTGTAAATGCAGACTGGTCAATAATAGCACAAGAGAGAGAGCCGGAACATTTCTGAAGACTGATTTTCTAGGTTTGCGATATATTATTGCTTCCTTGTTAAATCCGAATTTTAATTCTCTTTATTGACCAGGAATGTAGAACACACAAGAGCTACACTAGTATTAAAAAATCTGATCTGCTATTTAGGCAAAGACTGAACAGAAATGTGCTCTCTGATCCATTTCCAAAAATCAAAACCAATCCAGAAACAAAAATGCAGGCTCAGGATAGAGCAAGGGCCACCAATCTTTTTGAAACTGAGAGCCACTTCTTGGGTATAGATTAATGCGAGTGGCTACCAGTTTCATACACACTTATGATATAGCAAATTACCCTTTAATAATTTATGAATGAATGATAATCATTTACGTGAAGACACTGATCATGTTAATGATTTCTTATCATATCATCCATCCAGTTTCTAATCTGCTTATCTTCACGAGGCTCGCGGGGCGCGCTGGAGCTTATCCCAACTGTCTTCGGGCAGTGAACGGGGGTGAACACCCTGAACTGGTTGCCAGCCAATCACAGGGAACACAGAGACAAACAACCATCCATGCTCACACTCAGACTTAGGGACAATTTAGAGTGTTCAATCAGCCTGTCATGCATGTTTTTGGAATGTGGGAGGAAACCGGAGTACCCGGAGAAAACCCACGCAGGCACGGGGAGAACATGG
>CAAKHF010016077.1:0-18235 GCA_901007745.1 Hippocampus kuda
TTCAATTCTGTGTGTGTGTGTGTGTGTGTGTGTGTGTGTGTGTGTGTGTGTGTGTGTGTGTGTGTGTGTATTTCTTTGCAAGGGTGTGTGCACAAGGGCCCCAAAGAGACATGTTGGCAGGTTTCTGATTCTCTGATTAGATGACGGGATGGGAATAGGATCCCTAAAGTGGTGGACTTCATTTGTTGAGGCTCAAGATCAGGATGCAGAAGCCTCAGTTTGATTTGCCAACTCATTGAATAGGTAAGTGGATTTTTTTTTTTTTTTTTTGCATTCGTAACAGAATGTTGCTATGTACGGAATGTTTGTAGTGTATATTTGTCGTGGGTTTTTTTTTTCATGAAAGAATTTTACTATCAATCTATTTTCTCGTAATTTTTTGAATACTTCCTCCTCATATCACTCAGTGGAAAATTTGACACTTTTTTTTTTTTCACACTCGTAATCGGGTGTCAGTGACAACGATCACAAACGGTGATCATACAGTGTGAGTTCAGTTATATTTTTATAATGAGCATTCCGCCCTCGCATATGGCCACTGGTTCATTGGCTGATGATGCGTCAGACATGTATCGCGAACAAGTCTTGCCAGCAAATAACAAAGCGCCAGGTACCGACGACTACTATGAGAACTGCGACTGAGCATGCTCACACGGTTTGACATAAACTTTGAAGAGGAAGCTGAGCGTTTGTCGGTGGAGCAGCGAGGTGCGGAAGGGATCGCTCTATTACAACATTAATTGGAGGTAAGTTTATATATATATATATATATATATATATATATATATATATATATATATATATATATATATATATATATATATATATATATATACATACACACACACACATACCTACCAGTATCGATCATGCTGCTCTTAACTAGAGCACATAAGAGATTGCTATTATTTTATTTTTCTATGTTCTTTTATATTGCATTCTGTACTGTGTACAGTACATTTTTAAAAGTTATTTTGCTCATGCAAATACTTCATGGTTTTTTTCTTCTACTTTCATCCCTCCAAATTTTGCTGCTGTAGATTGCGAATTTCTCAATTGTGAGACAAATGTTTTCTTATCTTATTTTGACTTGGCTACTAATTTATTTTCTGAATGTTCTTTCAAGTTGCATTTCTAGTTGAGTTTTGGTCGTTGAATAAATACAAATCATTGACTCATCGAGCTTATTCATCGTGATTTCAATATACATCAAAGTAACTAATTATTATTTTTCATATCATTGCCCAGCCCGACCCCTCGCCATGGGTTTCCGCTTCCTCAACTCGTCGGCGCTGTTCATCTCTCAGCAGCCCTTTAACGCCTCACCGTGGGAGCGCACGGTATACGAGGGCTGCCGCGATATGCCGGCTGTGCTCATCTGGTACCTGTGCCTGCAGTTCATCAACATGTTCCTGGGAATCCCTGCAAATATCATGGTCCTGTGGCTCATCCGCAAAAACAAGGGCGATTCATCCACGTCGGACATCTTCATCCTGCAACTAGCCGTCCTGGATGTGCTTTTCTGTCTCATCCCGCCGTTGGAGCTAGCCAACATTGTGTTCCTCACCACCAGCAGCACCTGGTACGTGCTGCGCTTCTTCTATGGGATGAAAGACTCATCGCCGCTCTTCCTCTCCTGCATTTGCCTGGACCGCTATGTGGCCGTGGTGCACCCTGTCACCTTCACCAAGCTCAAGGACCACCACCACCGGGCCGGCCTGGCCATACTGGTGTGGCTCGTCACGCTGGCTTATGCCGCCGCCAAGTGTGTGGGTCACATCATCAACTTCGAGAAGGTCTTGCATAACACTATTGAAGTGTGTGTGTATGTATGTATGTATATGTGTGAAATATTCTTTGTTGATCCCCAAGTGGGAAATTTACTGAATTAATGATTTTTTTTTTTTCTTAATTCACATGGGCCCCATTGTCCATTTGGAGAAGGTCTTCACCGCCATGATCCTGGCCACCTTTGCTTTCATGGTCTTCTGCAACATCGCCATCCTGTTAGTGCTGCGCAAGTCCGGGCCCGGCCGGGACGAAATGCACCCAGTGAAGAAGCGAGCCTCCAAGATGGTGCTCATAATCCTCGCCATCATCGTCTTCAACTATTTCCCGCCGGTGGCGCTCTTCCCCTTTCAGCACTACTTCTCGCCCAACGTCTTCCGCTGTTACATCCATTACGTCGCCTTTGGTCTGATGGACTTCAGTAGTAGCATCCAGCCCATGCTTTACTTGTCTAAGGAGAAAGTGGGATGTCCAGGCTGCTACCAGGCCAATGTCACACCCCTCCAATAGCTTCTACAGTATGAAAATAGTTGGGAGACAGCTGCCCGAAAAAAGTCTACAGTACGTTTTAGTGGATTTGCTGCATATACAATTTGGTTCATTAAAAAAATACCCTGTACAATAATTACAAAAAAGCTGAATTTTTTTTTCAATCTTGCTGAGAGGTACTAGTCAAAATTCTATAATAGCGTGGGCCAAAAGTAGGTTGACTGTACACTTTTCAAATTAAGGAGGGCTGGTATCAAAGAGGGGAAAGAAGGAAGAATGATAGGAGTGAGAACATATGCAAGGTATTTAGGAAGGATGGATCGAGAGAAACGATGTATGAAAGGCAGAAAAGAAGGTATGAAGTGTACAAGGGTGACATGAAAGGAAAGAAGGAAGGATGATGGAAGGGAACAATGAGGAGAGGATGGCAGACCTTGACCTTATTCTAAGCAGAAAGGATGATGCTAGAGGGAGGGGAAGTATGAGAAGTAGGAAGAAAGGGTTTTGTTGGCTTTCATCCTAACTCACACTTGAAACCGTTGCCTTTTTTGACAGTCCATTTTGAATGCTGATATTTAACTATGTTTAATAAACTTAACTACATGTCAAAGTGTATATTTCGTGTGACATTCCAGTTTTTGGAAAAACACGTTAAAATACAACTCCTTCATCTCAAACATTGCACTATACAATAAAGTAATGTAAGCAATATTAATACTTACATTTTTGTGTCAAAATAAATTTTAATTTTGCTTCATGAAAATTCGGGCCGAAAATAATGAGTCAAGGTCGCGCCAAAGTGACGTAACACAGACCAGGCGGGTTCAGTTCGTCAGCTCGAGCCATTGCGAAGCTCCAGCGCACCCTCTAGAGGCTTCGACGGAGAACGACCACCAGACTGTTGCCACGTCGGAGATGCTAACATTTTTTATGGTGACACACACCACTATTGAAAAGCATGCTGCAAATCGTTGTTCAGATAGAAAAATTGTGTTCCACAGTATCGCTCATGTACATCGCCGTTCTCGACATTACAACGTAACCTCAGAAGCCGACGGCTAAGATCACTCCAAACGCAATAATGCCCACGTAAATGCTAGGTAATGCTAATATTTTTAATATCGATGCTAATCATGCTAATGATGCTGATGCTAAGGAATGAAGTAAGGTCACTTTTGGAATGTGCCTATGTTATCACTCGTATCGCTACTGGTAAAGAAATTGTATTAATTACATAATGTCACTAAATGTGATGTTACTGATGTCAAAAATGAAATCTATTATCGACCTTGAGGAAGTGTAACCCCAAACGAAATATCGAGGGTGGTCAAAAGGGTAGTTAAATAGTGTTTATGTCATACTAAAGGCGTGATATTTATGCATGTTAAATTTAAAAACACCTGTCCAGACACAGTTAAACAAGCTAGCGTTGTACTAATTTATTATTATTACGAGTCACTGTGTACATTTTGCTGCCGAGGCATATCTATCCGTCTTTCTGTCTGTTTCATTGTTTGTTTGTTTATGTATCTGTCGGTCCATCTAGCAGTCCAGCTATCTGTCCCCCCCCCCCCCGCCAAAAAAGTTGTTCAGCATAAAGTCTTAATATATTGCCAAGAAGAAAAACTCTGAATTTTATGATGTTAAACTAATCTTTTCATTGGCCCTAAGAGAAGTAGTTGCTTGATTGTTTGTTTTATTGTTTTTATGGTGCCAGTGGTAGGTTTGCACTTAAAAAATATACCCAAAATATTTAGGGCTTCATTGATTTATCATGCAAACACTCATGTAGGTGGCTGGTAAGACTGTTTCCATTGTCACTTTGAATCTGGACAGACGCCTTCAGGTTTTGCCACATCGTGAATACAACAAGTGTTGTTTGAAGGAATGAAGATGAGCCACTCCCCTCACCTGACGTGTGCGCTTGCGTGTGTTCTTATAAATGGTGTGTGTGTGTGTGTGTGTGTGTGAGAGAGTGTGCATGTGTGTGCGCGTGTGCGTGTGTGTGTGTGTGTGTGTGTGTGTGTGTGTGAGTGTGCATGTGTGTGCGCGAGTGCATGCCTCCAGGCCCGGTGGGTGTATACTGAACCTCTCAGGTATCTTTTCGCCTAAGTCATTTGCCAATCACAACCAACCGTTTCTTCCTCTTTGCAACTTTCACCCTCCTCCTCGCTCTTCTCGTTCCACCTCAACCCCCCACTTCTGGCAGCCATATCTGCAGCGACAAAACAAGAGATCTCATCTGGGTGCAAAGGAAACCCTAAGAGAGGGCCACGTGCGAGCGACATCACCCCGCTGACATGCTGCTCGGCGCATAGAGCGGCTGTGCAGCTAGTTTGTGGGTCCCAGCAGGTAATAGAGAAAAAAAACTTATTTTGTGTTCTTGCGCTGTGAAAGCATGTAAGAAGCCATGTCTGTTCGTCTTCTCTCCTCCCACGAGATGAAAAGCTCGCAAGCCAGGTGATCATATGATGCTGCTTTTATGGACCCGCCGGGTGGTAAGTCACACTTTATCTTCTCCCTCCCAAAAAAATCTGCTCCATGAGATGTTTCCTGGCTATTGTCACACGAGTAATAATAGTTAAGAATACAATAGACACCGCTTTCGTTGTGTCCGTTGTTCCTCTTTTGTTTTCCGAAATGCTGTCAGTGTGTTAAAATATTTGGACTTCTCCTTGAATGTATGTCAACAGTCATCCCAAGCTTCTATTGTGCTTAGAAACTTCCAGAGCTGGTCAGACTAGCTCTCATGAAGTGTTTTTGCAGGAAAAGACATTTAGTGTTCTTATTATTTGCAGTCGAGGCGTTTCTTATGTTTTGTACCACAGGTGCGGCTAAATTAGGTGGCCAGAAAATTAGAAACAGCTCTCAGTATGACACAGTGCAGTTCGACACCGCTGTAACTACTATCTTTGATATTCTTGTGTAACTTTACATGATCCCGCGGGTAGTGGCTCATTTCAGAATGACAGAGGAGCGAGGCGGGAGGAGGTAGAAATATTTTGGACAAACGAGATGACGCTCTTAGCTATCCTCATTTCAGATGTATACAAAGGATCATGTCATTGCCACGCGAAACATTGCCACTGCGTGGATGAATTGCTAATTTCAGTGCACATGTGGCTTTTTTTGCCATTAAAAAAAAAAAAATAATATATATATATATATATATATATATATATATATATATATCATGAATAAATATATATAGATATATATATATCATGAATAAATATATATAGATATACATATAGATATAGATATATAGATATCTATATATATATATATATATTTGTGTTTATTTTCCTTATGACCTTATGAGAGACAATTAGGAGCTGTAACGACATTTAAAGTGCACCTACTTCTCTTTTTTCTGACTCAGCCATTGGCGTGGTGTAACAAAAGCACTTGGTGCACCCTGACAGGAAGTGAGACATGAGTGCACACAGGAAACGCGGTCGAGGTTTCGCCCGGATGTCGGTTGTGCGACGTTTGGAGGCGCGTCATAAAGGGGAAGCTGCAGGAGGAATAAAATTGAACGGCGGCCGACAGTCGGTTTTTGTGTTGACGTCCTTGGCGAGAGATGCCCTTGCTTCTGTGGCGACAACACACGTGGCGGCGACCGTACGAGCGCACGCTGTGGCGATAAGACGTTTCAAAAACAAATCGCAGACGGTTCCGCTGCCAACCCGCAACACGCGCCACCGCTTTGACTTTTATCTCCACGGCTCGGACTGAGGTCAGATAGTGCGTTGAAATCCAGAAAAATATCGAACTGATTTGAAACAGGAGCAGCATTTCACACTTGGCGTGTGGGTAGGTACTCCAGATACTATTTATATTAAAGCGATGATGTAAAATTTGCACAATATTTTTATATAGAGGACCTCTATTTTCAGGGGCTCCACAGTCATGACATCTGGTATTGAGGTGCAGTTTGGCAGTTGTTGTTGCACGTAAGGTGCAAGGAGATTTGTGTCCCAATGTCAAAATGGTTTTAGGTAAGATATGTTATCACAAATCTTTCATGTTCATGTCATAAAGATCGGAAGGGTAAGGATGCAAAGAGGCTGAGCTGAGGCCGTGAATCTAAGATTGGATAATCCTTAAAAAAAAAAAAAATCATGGCAAGGTGGTAAATTGTTACCATTTTTGACGGAAAAAATGGCATTGATGGAAAACCGAGGGATGGCTCAGTCATCAATCTGAAAGGCATTTTCAGACTGGACATTTTGATGACACGTGTGAAACTCTTTCTTGAATAGAAGAATAAATATATGTGCAAAAAAAAAAAGACTGGTAGTAATATTAGATGTCTTAATTAAAAAGTAAAAAAAGTACAGACTGAATTGTAGGTCCAAAAGTTACAAATTATTTTTACTGTAAGTAATATACAGTATTTGTTTTCATAAATTGGAGCATTGAAAAGAAGCAACGCTCAAAAATGCTCTCATACTGTGAGGAGGAAAAAAAAGAGTCTCTTTTAAGGCCGTGAAAATGGAGTTGAATTCCATCACATCTTCATTGTTGTATTCTGCCGTGGTGTATAATCAAATTCTGCAACATCCAATTCTGAATACGAGTGTAACGTATTATTGCATTAGTTTCAATTTAATTTGACGTGCGCTTCCCTCACTTACGCAACCTCTCTGCCAGTCACATGAGTGGCAACGATACACAGACCCATGTTTATTTCCTCATCAGCAACATTGTGAATAGACGTACTTGTCCGTTATGGACGCCCTCCAGCTGAGAGCTCCCTCACACCTATTTTTATCACGATGAACCTTTTGAACCAAATTTTTGGTTTGATGCAACATCCAGCATGTGTCACATGTTCTCCTTCATCTGCAGATCTGTGAGTGACACACTACAGCCTAAAGAATAAACGACCTTGGTGGGGCGGGGGGAGACGCCGATGGAGGAGGACCGCCTGGGCTCCCCGCACTTGGATTTGACTGATTTGGACCCCTGGCGTCCTCATGATCATCAGCACTTGAACGGAGAGGCGAAGGGTGAAATAGAGGAGACAATATGGCTGAGGCGACCCGTGAGCTGCAGCACTGTCGCATCTTGCGCACTTCCCTTCGCCACAGCGCAGTGGGAGATTCCTGACGGCGTTGCGCAGAGGCCGTCTTTCAGAACCGACCGTGAGTCTGGGGATGGTATTTCTTCATCGCCGCACGGACCTTTTCATGGAAATGAAGTGGAGCGCAAAGAGGAACGAGATGGCACTGACTCATCAGTGAACTTGACGGGAAATGATTTCAAGGTAAGCGCTCGATGCTCTTTTTGCTCCGTCACATTTGGGACATAGTTTACGTTCCGATATTTGGCGGAGTCAAATTCCAATAACTGATTAATTGGCTCATTGAAAAAAAATTTTTTGGGGTCCCTTAACATTGCTTTAGATAGGAATAAAAAGCAGAACACGTGACTGTTTGCAATTCACTTTGATCTATGTCATTTGTTTAAAAAAGAAACTATGTACTTTCAACACTTCATTTTAACGGCTCACACAAACGCACCAATATAAAATAAGAAAACTCGCACGGTGCGACTCCGACTCTACCTCTTGACAACACTCATCAGGCCACGCCCTTTAACTCATTCACTCCCAAAGACGTTTTTAAACATCTTTTCAGACTTGGTCCAGAATTGGCTGGTACTGAATGAGTTAAATGCACACATCCAACAATTAGTATGTTTTGTGCAATGCACTGCTGTATTTACTGATTAACTGATTTGGCAATAGACTCGCAGTTAAACATGCACAAAAAAAACCCCACACAGACGCACACACAATAGAAAAGTCAGAAAATATTTTGCGTTTTATTGAGTAATAATTTAATACAAAACTACAAGTTAGTTCTTGTTACCATGACCATACTTCAAGTTTCTTGGCTGCCGCTTGGAAATGTCAAACTTTGCGCCCCCTCTAAGGTTTTCTCTTGGGTTGAGGTCTGGAGACTGACCAGGCCAGTCCTTGACCTTACAAAGCTTCTTCTTGAGACACTCCTTTCATTCTTACTGGAAGACTCACCCGCAAACCAATCTACGGTCTTCTTGATTTGACAAAACATGTCATTTAAATAGTGATGGACAACGACATGCATGATACCGCTCTGACTGTTAAAGCAAAGCCTTATTATCCGGCTCTGTAGGTGTACAGTGAAGCGTTAAGTAAAGCCATGTAAGAGAGATCGTTTGGATCACCCCCTCACTTGTTCCACGTTCATAATGCGGATGTGGAGGTAGTTTTGCGGTCGGGATGGATGTAGCGGAAAGAGCCGCGTTTTCGCCGCCTCTCATATTGCATCCGTGGTCACATGCTGTGCATGATCGATGACCCGTGTTGCAATTTTTAGCCATGTGATGCCGCAGCGGGACGGGAGCCGACGACACAACAAAGGGAACATTCAACGCATCGGCTCTTAGGCTCCAGTCATAACGGTACGCATCACGCAAAGGCTCATTTGCTTGCAAAAAAAATTGAATCAGACTTGTTGGGCGGGACGTGAGGGAGTGATTTGCATCTCTTTTTTTTTTTTCCCACAGCCGTCGCCTTTAAGTCTGACTTAGAGGAAGAGGAGGAAGACGGCGTCACATCCGATGCGGTTCGTACCACTGTGGATATACGCACAAAAGAACCACGGGAGGAGGAGGAGGCGAAGGTGTCGTTGACGGGACGCGCCCATTCAGCGGGACCACAAACTTCATTTCAAGGTCCCAAGATGGCGGATGAAAGCCAAGTGGGGAGTGCAAGCAAAGTGTCTCGTCTCGATGAATGCGTCTCCAACAATGTGTGAGTATATTTCATTGTATTTCTAGTCTGGCTGGATGAGAAATAACCTGTTGTATTTAAATTTTGTGTGCATTTTTTTTCATATGACAAGGCGACTATGGCAAAATATTTTTTTCACATAACGATGGTCAAAAGTTTCCAATGTAGATCAATGATTGCTTTTGTGTCATGTAAACGTGCAACTGGTCTTTTGATGTTTGGTGCCATTTTCTCCCCGTGAGTGCTGTGAATGTGAAAAATGCTTTAGATGAATTTTTCTTCTGTTTGTTACTGGGCATTAACGTCGCTTTAAAAAAAAATACTTGCAAGAAGAGTCGGAAAGTTGAAAAATATAGCCGCCAAATTGTGCATTGGCTGTGCTTTTTGTAAACTAGCTCCTGGTTGTTTGCAGCCATGTTCTTAAGTAGCGCCTTCAACTATTGAAGCCACCCAAAAAATCCAAATAACCTCGAAAATTGATGCTAATAAGAATAAGAATAAGAATAGCACAGGCCAAATTTGTATCTTTTTTTTTTATTATTTACAAATGACACCATTGCACTTTTTTGTGATAATAATTGCACCTTATCTGTGCTTTTTAGGGAGGCACCTGAACTGCCAAAGCAAACTGACAATAATGGACCATCCTTAAAGGTACTTGCTGAAGGAACCCCAAGTCAAAAAGTTCCAGCAGCTGATGGTTCAGAGGGAAAACCACAAACGTTCTCACAGGACAACAGTCTGCCCCTGAAACACTGTGACGACTCGGTCCACATGGGACAGCCTCAACTTTCCGAAAAAACACACTCTTCAATCCAGTTTGTTGACTCTGCCGTCAAAGAGAGAGAAGTCGAGACCAAGGCATTACACCAGAACCAAGCCAAGGACGTCGCCTCTTTGCTACTCAAGGTTTCCTGTCGGGCCCCAAAGTCAAACGAGTCTCAGGAGGTTGCAATCGCCCTCAACGGATCCGGGCCGGTACTCGTGGCGAACGGCGAGCCAGGCAGAACCGCCGAGTCGGCAACACCTCACATGAATGGAGGCGATATGGACCGGGAGAAGGCGTTTCGTCTTGCTGAGCGACTCTTTAAGCTGGATGGGATCCAACGCGTCGATGTGGTCAAGCACTTCGATAAAGAGTAAGAACATACACGTCACGTTCTAACAAAGAACTTGTCAGTCCTGTAAAATGTGTCATTACTTTCAAAGATATAGCTCCAATAAAAGATTATTCTTTCTGTAACACGAACTATATATATTTTAAATTGGAACGATTTGAATGGATTCACTCGCAGCTTTTCAAGCAAAACGGATTTTCCGATTTGAATCTTTTTTTTGTTTGTTACACCCTTACTAAAGGTATACAAAAAGACTAGTGTACAGTATTGAAAAGTGCAGTGTGCTAGAAATACCTTTAGATGGCAGTAATCTCCAAGGTATGGGGTTGAGTCCACCCATTTTTATCGCATCTCCGGGGCCAACCTTTTTGCCACTCGCTGAAAATGACATCGCAGCTGCTCAGGGCTCAGTTTGCGAACATCCCCTGACCAAACTCAGAAAATGAGTGATGAAGATTTTCAGTCAGAATTTTGGCAAAATGGCCGCTCCTCAGATGGATAAAAATGAGTAACCTTTAACAAATATACTCTCCCGATTTAAAGTCAAGTTCAAACCACTGTAAGATTTAATTCTGTGATTTTTTTTTTGTATGCCACTAGAGGCAGTGTACCACACTTTGAACAACTGGTGTACAATATTTATATTAAGTCATGCATTATTCATGAACCAAGTCATTCCTGTTGTTTCTCTGTAGCAATTCCTTCAGCCGTGCTGTTGGGGAGGAGTACCTCAGGTTCTTTGACTTCACCGGGCAAACTCTGGATCAAGCCCTGAGGTGAGCATTACGAATGCAGAGCCAAGTTTCCCGAAGTCCCTGATGAATGTCTGTATTTCCTTTTTGCATCTTCAGGTCTTTCCTCAAAGTGGTCATCCTGCTGGGAGAGACGCAGGAGCGCGAGCGGGTGCTCCAGCATTTCGCCGACCGCTTCCACCAGTGCAACCCGGACTCTTTCTCCTCACCAGGTGGGCATCGATCTCACTTCCTTTTGACCGACCTCACCTTACAGACCCAACGCACACTCAAAATGTCCCGCCTTTCCACCTCGCTCAGGTGCTGTGCTTGCCATCACGTGTGCTTTGATGCTCCTCAACACGGACCTCCATGGACAGGTGGGCAACACGATTGAGCTGAACGGCCCCCCCTGAATTGCGGCGCTGTTCATCAACCGTGACTCGTGTTTTAACAGAACGTAGGCAAAGCCATGTCCTCATCCAGATTCGTGTCCAACCTGGAGGGTATGAACGACGGACAAAACTTCAGCAAGGATCTGCTGAAAGTAAGAACTCACTTGAAATGTTTTTAGAGCTGAAAAGTATTGTTCATGTTTTTTTTTTTTTTAATCCACCTGACAGAGTCTTTACAACTCCATCAAGAGCGAGCCACTCCAATGGGCCGTGTGAGTCCTTGTTCACGAAAAACAATGCCGAAAATGCTGCATCAACCAAATGTTTCACATCTTCAACCGGCGACTCCCCAGTGATGAGCAGGAGCTGACCTCGGTGTGGATGGAGGAGGTGGACGCGCCGCTTCGCTCGAAGAGCAACCCCTTCCAGGACGTCCCTCACGACAAGGCGGCCCCCGTTGTCAAGCAGGGCTTCATCCAGAGGAAGCTCCACGCCGATATCGACGGGAAGCGCAGTACGTCCACACACTAAAGTGCCCTACGAACCAACTTTGAGCCACACCGAAGCATTAACGTTGTGTTGTCAGCTCCGTGGGGGAAGAGGCGCTGGAAAACCTTCTATGGCGTGCTGAAGGGAATGGTCCTTTACTTACAGAAGGTTTGTAGCATTCATCTGCTGCTTGTAATGGTGCATTAGCTATAATGTAGGGCTCAAACGATTCATTGAAAGACTCAAATAATTATCTCATTCACTCCCAAAGACGTTTTTAAACGTCTTTTCAGACTTGGTCTAGAATTGGCTGGTACTGGATGAGTTAAGTTAGCCATTTCAGGGACAGCGGTTACTACAGTGGACAGCTTATCATGTTATCATTTTGACATTGGGTGATGTCAGGATCACAGCCGGGGGGAGCAGCAGAGCAACGAGGAGGTGGTTAGCGTCCATCACTCGCTGGCCGAGCCGGCGGCCGACTACACCAAGAAGCCGCACGTCTTCCGTTTGCAGACTGCCGACTGGAGAGTGTTCCTATTTCAAGCGTCGTAAGTTTGGCCGGAATTTAGGGGGCGGCGCGTCAGTGTTGCGTGACCACCACTCGGCGTCACTCCATTTCCCTTCACAGATCCAAAATGGAGATGACCTCGTGGATCAGCCGCATTAACTTGGTTTCGGCGCTTCACTCCGCTCCTCCGTTCCCCGCCGCCGTCGGCTCCCAGCGGAGGTTTTGTCGGCCCATCCTGCCTGCCTCGCAGTCCGCCCACACTCTAGTACGTTCGGTACTATGCTCAGTCAAAGTGTGTTAATGAACCAACCGTGCGATTAATTGATTATATTGATGAATTTAATCCCATTAATTCATGTAGCTGCTTCTACATTTCACAATCAACATGGCTGCGAACAGAGTAGAGATTGATTCCAGGAGCTCTACGTAGCACATACACGAATAATTTTCTCATTGTTTTCCGTGTCATTGGAAAGTAGCCAAATAGAAGGCGCTCACGGAGTAAATCGTAATGAACATCGCCAAAGACGCGGTACATATTGATGCGTTGCAAACCCAGTCAATTATTGACATGATAGAAATTTTTGACCCGAGGTATGTGCCTCCAATAAGAATAGAGCGTTAATTAAGACTCACTGTCCTGCTGAAGCCTGTAGTGTGACGGTGAATCTTTAAATTGCCTTTATTTTAGCTTTAGCCTAACCAACAAGATTATATACAGATTCATTATTTCTTGAGGGGGGGGAAAAAAATCGCAATTAGATTATTTCTTGCTGAGCCTTGTATAACAAGTACTCTTGCTGCTTCGTGTGCAGGAACGCCAGCTTCAGTCTCACGCCGGAATGCTGGAGTCCTTCCAGACGGACCTGTCGTACCTCCAACAGAACCCACCGGAGGGCAAGAAGGCTCGAGGCAAGGAAATGGAGGAGCACCGCACCAGGGCCGAGTACCTGCAGCACGAGGTAGCGACACCAGGGGGCAGCATCTTGAGAAGCACATGGTGCTTCCGAACCATCAGTCAATTTTCATCCCGTCGCCCGCAGATATGTCGC
This sequence comes from Hippocampus kuda, assembly GCA_901007745.1. Lineage (NCBI taxonomy): Eukaryota > Metazoa > Chordata > Actinopteri > Syngnathiformes > Syngnathidae > Hippocampus > Hippocampus kuda. The sequence continues at coordinate 13,358 of CAAKHF010016077.1, forward strand.
TACGAGAGCTACACGCGAGTGCTGGAGGCCTGGAAGGGCGTCGAGAAGACGGGCGACGGCGCTTTCATCGCTGCCGTCCTCAGCTTGTTCGACAAAGCCATGTGCGCATCCCCGGTGGCCGAGGAGGGAGAAGACGACGCGGACGTAGGCCGCCTGACAAAGTCCCACTCCAGCCCCTCCCTTGACCTTGAAATGGCGACGCAGAGTGCCGTCAGAATCAAACGCAACGTCTCCGAAAGATGGACTTACCGGAGAGTCGCGCCTCGGTTGAATAAGGACGCATGACGGCAAAATGGAAAGTTTAGTGACAATTGTTTATTCCTGGTACAAACCGAAACCCGGCCACTCGTATCCTTTTGTTTTTTTTTTACCTCGTGCACTTTGACAAAAATTTACCTCAGGGATTCCCAAACGCAAACCTGATTCATATCTTTCGTAACCAAAAATGTGTGGACCTGATTGATTGACTTTGGATGCTTTGTAGAAATAGTTGAAATGGGCCTGCCTGGATCTCGACCACTAGGTGGTGCTGTTGTTCAAGTGGACGTTCGGAGTTTGTCATGATTGCACTTTTGTTTTCACTCTTTATTTTCTGTGTTAAATAATTGTTGTTTTTATTATGGTTTTGTTCATATGAAGGGTCCATTTTAAAATATTTTCAATCTGTCCAGTGCTGGAGATTTTTTTGTTTGTTTTAAATACATTGCTATATTCATTTTGGTACCAAACAAATAGTTTTTATTATCTCTTGTCATATTATCTGCTTGAAAAGACTCACACTTAAAATGTGTCAAAGACATACAATGAAGGACTGATTTTCTTTTTTCATCAATAATTTTTCACCTGAATTAAATTGTGTAATATCTTCAAAACATGCCACCCTTTGTTCTGTGTGTATTTGCTTTCAGTGAAACAAGGCTAAACAAATTTCAACCTGACATTTGTTATGTGTACATTTGGAACTGCGCAGGTGAACCGAATGTTTTGTCCGGTGAGTGTATTTCCATTGAATATGAGCGATACAAACAGCGGTGTAATTCGTGTGTTTCTCTTTTCTAAGGACGAGACACAGCGAGCTCCACCGTGCCAGGATAAGCGGCCGCCTCTCATCCTGCAGTACTTGGAGAGCGAAGTATATTTTCACATGGTACTTATTGTAAAAATATTCAGAACCGCTAAACGAGAGCATTGCGTTCCTGGTTTTGTGACTGAAAATGCCACTTTTATTTTTCCCTTCAAGTACAGTAAGAGGTCAAGTACAAACTACTCGTGCGTTGTTCATCCGTAAATGTGTTAATGATTTATTTTGGGAGGGTAAAGTTGTTCTCGTCACGGAGTTGTCTTTCCTCTGTGCGTTTGTGTGTGCATACACAGGCCCATTTTGTTCCCTTTCAAGCCGACATGTCGGGTTGCGGCTGACCTCAAGCGCTTAACAATAAGAACAGGATGTCTAGGATAAAGACCCCTTGCACTCCCCCTTTCCAAACTTCTAACACGCACACATTCCTCCCACTGGAATGTAATGCAACAATAGGAAACGCAATGAAGAGCAAAGACAATCCCATTCTTGTCCGAATGGGATCAAGGCACTGGACTCTGTATAAGCTTTTTAGCGAGACGTTTTTGGGTGGTGGCCATGACTGGACGGGCTGCGGGAGCTTCGTTAACGTAATCATGCTGGACTTTGCTGTCCGCTGAATTGTAGCCATCTCCATTCATTGACTGTCATAACAACAGCTCATTAAGATAAAGTCAGATTGTGCAGATGAAGATTGACTGATGGGCTACCTGAGTGACGCGGGCCTAGGGCCGTACTCGGTGATGTGGGGGGGGGGCTATGTTGAAAGGTGACGCCAACCACACACGACAAAACATTCCATGAAGAGGAAGGTGGCCATTAGTGTCTTATTTGGATCATTCAACCTGAAATGTTTGCTAACGTGCGCCGCTCTCCAGTGCACCCGTCGGGCTCTGCTCTCGTAAGACCACCGCCAAGTCACGAGTGGCTGGAACAGCAGGGGCGGCCTTAGCTGCTGGGTTCACGAAACATCTTTCCCAAGGAATTGTCCCCTTTTTCTGTTGTTGTTGTACCATGTGAGCCTGTCCATCCGAGCTTTGTGAGCCTCTGTCAGGCCTGGTTGGGTAATTAAAAAGGCAAGCGCTCAAGTTGGGATCATTAGGACCTCGTCTGGCGTGCATTTTGCAACACAAAGAAAACTAGAATAACACTTAGTCGAGCGCAGACCTCCGCTAAGGTTGAGCTGTCAGCAAAAGTGAGGAAGAAGTTGCTTGTTTTGTTTGTCTGTCTGCAGGTTAGCAGGCCACCTCCTGGTTTACGTTGCATGACATAAGATGACTGGCATAAATTATTTTCCATTTGGGAGTGGAATTGGTTGCATTGAAAATGAAAATAGAATTTCTGGAACAAAAATTGTGCGTTGTCTTTTGTAGTATTTGTGTTTTTGTCCATCTTTGTCTTAGCTTGACCCTTTTCTGGTTTATGACAACAAGGACTGTACTGTTTTGATTTTAGAATTGTGGAGTGCGTGTGTGGGAGGGGTCGGAATGTTGGGGGTGACCGCTCCATTGTGACTCAAATAGCAAAAAGACAATTTAAATGCCATATTTTATTCACCCATTCATTAGCATCAATATATACTGTATTAAAAGCTGACATGTGGTCCTCCTCACCAGTAGTTGGCACTACACTCCAGAAGTTTAACATCATGTGCATCATCATGTGCGTTAGAAAAAGTCTTCACAATTTTCTGTCTCCCATTTATTAGCATTAATATATATTACTTTCTGGCTCATCGAGCATGTCTTTTGTGTGTTTTTTTTTGTTTGTTTGTTTTGGGGCCCGTCAAACCCATCCATCTATGATCGAAATGACAAACATGTAAAATTCGACCAACAAATGGTGAAGAAAAGAACACCGATTTCTTTTGTAATGGTATCAAGTCCACACAACGCTCTTTCCTACTCGCACAGTGAACACTGGCCAACATTCATGAAACGACGCACCAATAAACCACCAACAACCAAATTTTTTTTCTTCCGGGCTCAACGACGCACCGGATGCTCGTTGTCCATCTGCTGCTGACGTCTTGCACGCTCCACTTGTTACTCCATGTCTCCCACTCTGCCACTTGAAAAACTCTTTTCTCAGCCTGCTCTTCTCCACCGCCGCCCACTCGCCCTTGACCGCCTTGGCGTCAGACCCATCTCTCCCATGAAAGCTCTCTGCGGCCCTCTCAGACACTCCAACCAGTAAGAGTCTACCGAAACTTTAACGGGAATGACGTCTGAAATAGCGATGGCGGAATATGGGGGGAAAAGTAACAATGACGATTGGTTTGAATGCTATTGAAATCACGGTTAATAAACACGATTATTCATCGACAACTAGAAAATAAATTAGAAAAAAAGTAAAATAACATTTCAAGGTTAAAAATAAAAAGAAATACCGGGTTTCCTGCTGTGTGTTGGCCTCTTTGGATCAGTGTGGTGCTATGCGCGTGTGCAGCACATTCGTACGTTAAGTTCAGAACAGAAGACGACATTTGCGCTTGAGCTTTATTAATGTAACTTGTCCTTCATGGATTCGGAAGAATATATTATATTACCTGCCTGAATCTGTTTCCACAGCGTTAGTGTGTGAATATTCGTCCTTTGAAGGAAGATGTCAATGGGATTTTATATTGACCGCTCGCATTCGCACTGTCATGTTTCACAAAGTATCTCGTGTGTGTAAACATTTTTGTTGTGTGTTTAGTTTTACATTAAACTCTAACTGTGGTGTTATTAAATATATACATCATGATCAGGGAGGTCATGATAACAGTCATCACAGGCACAGGCAACATGGCACATTTAGGGTAAATTTCAATTAACTACCCAGCCCGTAGTGAGTACCGATACCAGATATCAGATTTGGACCGATACCGGCCTTTTTTCAAGGTATCGGGTACTCATGACAGCTGCCGAAACCAGTCACTGATACTTGGCAACAAAAAAGTCTGACATAAAGTCCTCCTCACCAGTAGTTGGCACTACACTCTTGCAGTTTGACATCATGTGAATCATCATGTGTTTCTTCACCATTTTCTGTCAATCGTGTCAATTTAAAATTTCTGTTTGCTGAGGGAATGTTTTTACCACATAATAAGGGTCAGAGAAGCGACCCCCCCCCAACCGTCCCTTATTCCAGCGTGCTATTCTAACTCCTCAAAAATAGTGTAACTCGCAAGAAAGCCCCTCTTTCAGTCAACCCCGAACAAGCTTGATGCAAACATCGGCTTTTGTCGCGAAAGCAGCTGTCGTTGGAATTAACGCAAGTGCCTGTCTTGAGGGCATCTCAACACATGACCTCTCCTTGCCCCCTCCGCTTACAAACGCACACACTCAAACACGGACTCCTTAGGCGCAAACTGTGCTCCGGCCCTGACACGTGGCATAAAAAGAATGTTTGTGAACTCGTCGGCTCCGTTTTGATCTGCTTTGCATCTCTTGATGTGGGGCCTTGCAGCGCTCGGACCCAGCAGCCGTTGCACCTGCTTCTTCCTCGCTAATCGTTAACCCGAGCAGCACCGTGTGCCGGCGCTGAATGAGTTGTTTTGTGACTCACCACCCTCCATGGTATTAGACCCCCCCTACCTCCCCTCCGCCTCCTCCCGGGGTCACCCCATTTGCTCCCTCGGGGCGGTACCTGATACCTGGGCTGATTTTTATCCATCCTGGCTGTGCGATGGCGTTCAATGTGTGTGCTTTGAAAGGTGCGTTTTTCTTGATGTCTCGCAGTCAAATAGTAGCTTCCTGCCTGCAGGGCCCGTGCGCTGTTTAATTGGCGAGCTGCAACACTGGGCACCTGTGTTTCTA